>JABUQX010133068.1:30000-48188 GCA_015478945.1 Trachelipus rathkii | reverse complement strand
TTTATTAGGACGAACAATAATTTTCTATAATAATTAATAAAATAATAAATAATAATTATAATAATAATAATAATAATATAAATAATAATAATAATAAATAATAATAAGAATAATATAATAATAATAATAATAAATAATAATAATAATAATAATAATAATAATAATAATAATAAATAACTAATAATAAAGATTCCTATAGCCTATATAGGATTCAGAGTCGGGAGAAGAGTAAGAGCTGCAACGGAATTAGATAGTGGTTGGGTCAGAGTTGTGCATTAGCAAAGAAGCAAAACTTGCTTTATGACTTGCCCAATGTATATGACATAAAAACCATTAAAGCTTCATGATGTTACGCATTTTACATAGCTAGTCCAGTATAATAGTAGTAGTAGTGTAGTAATATTAGAAACAATTGATTGATATTTCTTTAAACATATATCTCTTAATAATATGTATGTTCCACTTTTCTTTTCAATCATATACATTTATATTTTTATATTTATTTATCTATATAAAAAAATAAAAATAAATATAAAATGTTTTTTTTTTTAACTTCTTTTCCATATATTAGTAGTATGTAATCTAGCAATTAATTTAAGATGTGAACGAGAAAGATACAAAATATGAAAAACTATTAAAATTAATGATAAAGTAAGTCAACAATGTTGATTTTGCACGAGAAAGGAAAACGGCTTAGTGTACCAAGTGAAATAAGTCAAGGTAGGGTAAAAAATAAATTTTGCGGTTAAAATACGTTTCGGTATTGGGTTTGTTTCATATATAGGATTTGTGTATTACATAACCAAACTATCATAACCCATAGAGGCAGTAAATCGCAACCTAACCATTATGGATCGACGATTGCAGTAAACACAACCAACCTATATTTGATCGCGATGCCAGTAAAATTTTCGACCTAACCTACTATGAATCAACTGGCTTAACATTCGGAAATATAACGAGACGTCGCTCTGTCTCGGGCGCTGCCAAGCGTAAAATTCTTAAAAAAGTACGATATTATTAAATAATTACTTTTTATTATTTTAAATTTTTCGACCTGCTTATTCACAATGATTTATTGTTAGTAATCCATATAATAACAATATTACAAAAAAAAAAAAAAAAAAAAAAAAAAAAAAAAAAAAAAAAAAAAAAAAAAAAATGCTGGAGCATAGAATATATAAGGAACTATATATTATATATATATATATATTACTATATATATATATATATATATATAATATACTATATATATATAATATATATATATATATAATATATATATATATAAATAAAATATATATAGTATATATATTATATATATACTATATATATATATATATAATATATATATAATTATATATATATATATATATATTATATATATAATATATATATATATATATATATATATATATATATAGTGATATAATATATATATGTAATATATATATAATATATATATATATAATATATATATATATATAAATATATATGATTATATATATATATATATAATATATATTATATAATATTAATATATAAATATATATTATATAATATATATCACTATTTATTTTGTTCTGTTTTTTACTTGAAGCCCTCAAACTCGTGCTACTTGCGGCAAATTGCGTTTTTCACTGAACTCCGGTCAACTTCTGCTTATTTCTGGACTATAAAATATCCGCTTAAGGTGATATTTACGTGTTTATTTATAGAGATGAGTAAGTGAAATGAAGTAAGACAATGATAGGAAATATGTTGTTTGTCCCTTAGAAGAGAGGAAGAGAAGACATCAGAGGACGAGAGAGAGAGAGAGCAGAGAGAGAGAATGAGATAGAGCGGAGAAATGAGATTACGAGCGCTAGCGATTCATCAGAGAGGAAGTAGATGGTCCAGAATCTGGTGTCAATGACCGAAGTCGAGAGTAGGGATAGGATAGAGAAGCATAGGAACGGTGAAGAAGAGAGCGGTCAGCTGATCCAGTCCGATCGGAACAAGAGACGAGAAGAGGATGGAGAGAGAAGAGAAGGAGAAAGAACGAGAAGAGAGATGGAGATATTGTCGTTGACACAATCGCCGTTCATTCTTTATTTAAAACTCAAATTTTTTCCAATTTCATTCTTTCTATTGTCTTTTTCCTTTATCATTTTTAACGTTTATTCAAATTTCTTTTAATTTTATTTTATTTCATTTTCATTTTCATATTCTTATTTATATTTTAGTTTCTATTTTCATCCAATTTGTCTTATCGAGGCTTCCCATTTTTAACTTTGCTTCATTAATTTTTTTCTTTTCTCCCCTTCACTTAGTTTTAAATTTTAATTCTTCTTTCCATCATTCCACATTCCTTCACTCTTCGCATATTTTAGGCAAAGAAACACAACAATAAATGTGTGTTTGTTAAAATAAAAGCCTAAATACACTATACAGTTGAAGATCATAAAACAAAAGTGGGATACATTATAATGACGTCACAAGCTCTTAGAAGTAAAATGAAGATGAATGTCAATTTAAAGCAGGGATGGCACGAAAAAAATCAAATGAAAAAAATCAACTGATTTTTTTACTTGATTTTTTTTATTAAAAAAAAAAATCATTATTTTTTATTTTCTTTCTTTTTTCTTTTCTTTTTTTTTGGTATATTTAAGAGATTTATCTTCTATAGAAGTAGTAGGGGAACAGTCTCTGCTGTCACCGATTTCTCGAAGACGGTTTGAGATATCGTAATGAAACTTTGTATATGGGCTATTGGTGTGTTAAATATCACAGGCGGGTTTCAATCACTAGGTGATTCTAGGGGCGTAGCTGCCCCCGAGAAGCGGAAGGTGAAATATTGTCGCCTAACGTGCCCTTTTTGACGCGTCCAATTCCGAACGAAGATTAGGCCTAACGCCTAACGGCGTCCAATCGAACAGGTGTTCGACTATATTTTTGTTATTATTTTATATTTTATTATTATTAACATTATTATAATTATTATTATTATTATTATTATTATTATTATTATTATTATTATTATTATTATTATTATTATTATTATTATTATTATTATTATTATTGTTATTTATTATTCATTTTATTAGGCCAAAAATTACGAACCCTGAAAGGTGTTCGTATTTGGGCGAAAACGATCCTGTAAGAATCGTTTTTTACGCACTCCGACCCCGACTCCGACTCCTCACCGCAACCTCTCCGACTTGGGGAAAAATAAATTATATATTATAATATATAAATAATATATTAATTATACATATAGAAATATATATATATTTTGTTATATAAATATTATATATATATATATATTTTGTACATATAATAATATATATTCGAAAGGAATCGATTTTTAGGATCCGGCTCAGCCTCTGGTTCCAATATATATCTTCAGTAGTTAGAGTTATCATATCTGGTTAAAATTTGGAAGGGGGTTAGATGGTGACGTAAACCTCGTCGTAGACGAGGTTACTTTCACCATGGGCCCGCCGAAGGGGTCTCCACCCTCCCTAAAAATGACATGTTCGCTAGAAGGGGCTGAAACTTGGTGAGAGATTGCAGAGTGAATTTCTAGAAAGAGTTGTATCGGAATTTGAGGAGTTGGCATCGACACCGGTGCTGGAGCCGATTGCGGCTTCCGAGGTGTAATAAACATTCGTATAACAACAATATTGGTATCCCTATATATGTTATCGAACCCGTAGATCTCGAATATGATAGTTATAAGTCCGTATAGGGTGTCTAGGACCCCCCATTGGGGGGGTCCCAACTGAAAAAGAGCACAGAGTGCAAAACAGAGGTCAAAGGAGGAAGGAAGAAGGATGAAGGATGATTAAGGAAGGAAAGAGTGGAGAAGGAGTCTAACTCAGATGAGTAGGAGTTGAGAGCTGCACCGGTGCTGGCTCCGGTGCGGTGTAGTATTATTAAATATTTGTGTAATGGTACAATTTTGGTGTCTTTGTATATGTTATTGAACCCATAGATCTCGAATATGATGGTATCAAAGTCAAAAAGGGTGTCTGGGAACCCCCAGTGTGGGGGTCACCCCCTAGAAATGAGCAGAATGCATAAGAGAAGTGGAGAAAGGAGTCGGATTCGGAGGCTGGGAAAGAAAG
Source organism: Trachelipus rathkii (assembly GCA_015478945.1). NCBI lineage: Eukaryota > Metazoa > Arthropoda > Malacostraca > Isopoda > Trachelipodidae > Trachelipus > Trachelipus rathkii. The sequence goes on along the minus strand of JABUQX010133068.1, from coordinate 44,079 downwards.
AGTGGAGAAGGAGTCTGAGTATGAAGAGCCGGAGTTGAAATCTGCACCGGTGGTGGCTCCGGTGTTGGCACCGGTGCAGGGCCGAGGTTATAAATAGTCGTATAGTCCCATATTAGTATCAAAATATATGTTTATAAGGACGTAGAACTCGAATATGAGGGTTGTAAGTTCTTAAATAAATAAAAAAATAAAAAAATAATTAAATAAATAAATAAATAAATAAATAAATAAACAAATAAATAAATAAATAAACAAAAAAATAAATTAAAAAATAAATAAATTAAAAAAAAATATATATATATAAATTTTTTATTTTTTTTATGTTTATAACTTTAAAAAATTGAGTTTTTATATACCCCAAAAGCAAGAATCTAATAAGTAAAATCAAGCTCCCCTCCCTCCCCCCTCCAACAACCCTGATCTGGAGCTATTGATCTACTGACTATTGATCTATTGATTCAAGTCTATTTCGAAGTGTCATTTTAGAGAGCATAAACATAGAAATAATTTCTTTTATACTGACCATTGAATATATGCTAATGCGACATAGTTTTCACATCAATAATGCTAACATGTCATAATCTGAACTAAGAATATAATGTACAACGACAAACCTAACACGCTTTAAGCACGAATAAACTGTTAACATTAACAAAGTTTCATACTTAACAACAGTAAAGTAACTAACATTGAGCGCAGAACGTAACCTATTCACACTTTTTCTAACATATCATGGATATTTTTACATTAACATAGTCAATATTTAACAAAATTTATCATAACCTTGTCTAATTATTCATACTGATCAATGAATATATGCTAACGTAACAAAGTTTCCACTTCAATAAAGAAACAAGCATCAATTGAACTACGAGTATAATGTACAACGACAAAACCTAACATACCCTTATGCATGAATAAACTGTTAACATTAACAAAGTTCCACACATAACAACAGTAAAGAACTAAAATAGCATTACAAAAAACGTAACCTATTCACCACTTCTCAAACATATCTCTAACATATCCAATGTTAATTTTACATTTAACATAGTAACATTTAACTAAAATTTAACATAACAAACCTTAAGCTAATTATCATACTGACCAACGAATATATGCTAATGCGACAAAGTTTTCACATCAATAATGCTAACATGTCATAATCTGAACTAAGAATATAATGTACAACGACAAACCTAACACGCTTTAAGCACGAATAAACTGCTAACATTAACAAAGTTCCATACTTAACAACAGTAAAGTAACTAACATAGCATACAAAAAACGTAACCTTTGCATACTTTGCCAAGCATATTTCTAACATAGCAAATGTTAATTTTAGATTAACATGGTAAATTTAACAAAAATTTATCATTACCTTACCTAAGCATCATGACTGTGATCAACGAATATAGGCTAACGTAACAAAGTTTTCACATTAATAAAGCTTACATAGCATCATCTGAACTAAGAATATAATCCACAACGACAAACCTAACACACCTTAAACATGAATAAACTGTTAACGTTAACAAAGTTTCACACTTAACAACAGTAAAGTAACTAACATTGAGCGCAGAACGTAACCTACTCACACTTTTTCTAACATATCATGGATATTTTTACATTACTATAGTAATATTTAACAAAATTTTATCATAACCTCTTCTAATTGTCATACTGATCGATGAATATATGCTAACGTAACAAAGTTTTCACATCAATAAAGCAAACATAGCATCAACTGAACTACGAATATAATGTACAATGACAAAACCTAACATACCTTACGTTCGAATAAACTGCTAACAATAACAAAGTTCCATACTTAACAACAGTAAAGCTAATAACGTTTATCACCGAAACGACCAGGTACGAAGCTGATGCGGTAAATATTCATTTAACAAATCAGTATCGCGCTATGTTTGTTTATTTATTTATTTATTTTATTTATTTTTAATTTCATTTCTTTAAAACTTTTTGTTTTTAAAAAACTTTTATTTATTTTTAATTTCATTTCTTTAAAACTTTTTGTTTTTAAAAAACTTATTTATTTTTAATTCTCTTTAAAACAAAATTTGTTTTTTAAAAAATTTATTTATTTTTAATTTTATTTCTTTAAACTTTAGTTTTTTAAAAAAAACTTATTTATTTTTAAATTTATTTCTTTCCTACAAATTATCTTTTTATGTTTATAACGTAAAAAATACATTTTAGCATACAATAAAGCAGTTAATCAGGCGAATCAGTTAAATCAAGCCTTCCACATCTCGCTATCCCCATCCCGCGTCAACCTAAATACTGCTTTTGTAGTCTATTCAGGATAACTATTTATTGATGCTACTATTCGAGTCTTATTTTGTGATAGTGCTATTGATTCATATGTCGTTAATCTGTTATGACCGTACGCTGATAGTATATTTACTTGAATGTTTGATACAGGAGGATATTTGCTGTATGTCCACGTTATATTTACATACGTTCAAACTATTAATGTATATATATTGTATATGCATGACACTTTGATGAATAGATAGTATTCAATATCGATCTTTAGTATACTATTCAAGCATCCGCTGCGTATCTTTGAAAAGTATTATGAGACTAGCTTTTGTGTTAAGAGTATACATTTGTAAGATATTCTTACTACGTCATGCTTTTATCTGTCGAATGTTATGCTTGAATAAAAAGCCAGTATAAGGTCTTGTGAGTATTGCTGGATGATGAGAGAGCAGTAACGGCTTGTTGGAGTAGAGATACATTATTCATTAGGTACACAAAATGTTAATGTCTTATTATTCAGCAAGAATCCTGATGTATCTGATTGTAGAGTTTTCACCCACGTGTACAGATGTTAGATCATGTATGCGGCTATGTTTCAATTTAATACTTAGCTCTCTGTTTTATGTTAAAATCTAACTGTACTATGATCAAAATGTCGAAATGTCTACCCCATCATTCACTGTCTGAGTAAACCGTACCACAGAGTATCGCTCCATCGTATGCGTAAACATTAGATCTAGTAAGATGACAGATGATTAGGACGCTAGAGAGTTATGTCATCAAGGAGCTCCATGGCTATTTGTATCATATAAGGTATAAGCATATCTCACAGGAATCTCTTCGTATTCCTAAACTATATATATTTATCGATTATGCGTAACCTTGTCTTGGTGTCTGCATTGGCATCTCAAATACCTTGTGAGGACTATAGAATCTCTAGTCTTCGTAGTATAACGGCTAAAAGAATAGTATTTCAAGCTAGGTATATCACACCTTAACAAGCGAGCTAAGTAAAGAGGACTTATCATAACCTAACCTAATTCTCATACTGGCGAATATATGAAAACGTAACAAAGTTTTTCACATCAATAAGGCTAACATATAACCTGAACTAAGAATATAATGATCACCCACAAAACCAACACATCTTTAAACCAGAATAAACAGTAACATTAACCACAAGTTTATTACTTTAACAACAGTAAAGTAACTAACAGGTGCATAAAACGGGAATCCATTCACACTTTTTTTCAACATATCTCTAAATATCATATACCGCAACATGGAACTATACAATGACTACGAACTACCGACACCAGACGCAACAAGGATATGGTGAACGAACGAGGGAAGAATGGTTAGTCACCATATGACTCGGGTAATTCTATTAATCTGATAAATCTACACAGGTAGTATATGGCTATAGATGACGTTGTCTATAATATAGAATCTCCCGCTATAACACCCATCACCTAAATGCTCAAACATCACTGCCGTGGCATAACTTATAGGCGAGCCCTAAAATCATAATCCTTCAATACCTATTTTCCTCTTACTTACCCCTACTATACCCCCTACAATCCAATACATTGCCAACTTCAGATGTTACCGATTCCGAAACAAGTTCTTCTTACGTTAGCTAGTAATGTATTATCTCATGGTTTATCAATACTAAAGGATTTATTATCAGTATACATAAGTCGGTGAAGTAAATATTGGTACATAACTCCCCACTATACTAAATCATATTACGCTAAATTACATGATATCGGGTTATCTAGTTGATTCCGGAAACCATAAAGCAACAGATCATGAGTCCATAGAATACAACCATAACATTATAAAATTATCAGTTTAATACTTTCAGATCCTAAGAATATATTCATAAAAGCCATATTCATAAGGTGTCGATAATATAATCCAAAAAATATATAAAATGAATATCAATTATTGACATAGATATTATATATGGTATATTCTCTTCCTATGTAAGTTACTGCTTCGAAAAATAGAATTATTTTCGTAGATACCACCCTGTTGGAATAAAGTGATATTTTCGTTTTATAAATCAATGAATTATATATATATATAAATATATTATATTATAGGTATATATCATAATTAATATACAATGGGTGTCAAATATATTATATATATTATATATATATAATTTTATACTCATAGTTACATAGTTATTACTACAGGTTGCCATAATATAAACTATAATTATAATACTGGAGATAATCATCCTATACTATATTCTTTATCTATACAATAATACTATATACTATGGGTATAACATCATATAATACCTAATTATGTAGTATATTATTATAAATATATATATAACATATTATTAAATAATTTTATTATTTTAATATATTATTAACTATTCATTATTATACACTATAATAATAATTTAAACTAAAATTGGATATAAATTATTAATCAGGATATAAATATTAGGCTAATAAATATAATATAGCGAGAGAGACGAGAAGTAAAGAAGAAAGATTAAGAGAGAGAGAGAGAGAGAGAGAGAGTGATGATGATGTAGATTTACAGTATCCGAGGTTAGAGAGAGAGAGAGAGAGAGAACGAGGAGTATAGAAAAAACTATTGAATATGCATAGTATTTATTGTAATTTTTTATTCTGGATATCATTTTAAATTTTATTTTTTCAAATTTTATTTTTTTAATTTCGTTAAGATTATATAAAATATTTATATATTTTTAAAAAAACTTTTATTCATTTTTTATTTTAATTTGTACTTTAAAAATATATTTTTTTTCAAATTTATTTATATATCTTATATATATTAGATTTATAACTTAATAAAAAATTTGCAATTTTACACACCCTAAAACATATAATCGAATAAAATCATAATAAAAACCACCCACCCCATACCCCATCTTCCACCATTCCATCCTCCACTTCATATGATCTTATTATTATCTATGTCTCAAGTTACACTCATCGTAGTATACATTTTTGGATAAAACATAACATAACGTATTAAAATTAAAGTTCTTTAACATCATGATAATCAAATCAGTGAGTATACTCGCTTAAAACGTGATACTCAAAGCTTTCCCTTAATTAAAGCTAACTATAGCATCTACAACTAGGTATATTAATGACATAACGACTAAACCTACACACCTTAAAACACGAATATAACTGTTATAATATTATAACAAAAGTTCCACATCTTAACAATCAGTAAAGTAACCTAAACATAGCATACATAAAAACGTACCTATATCATTTTACTTGGTCATAAGCATACATCTAACATAAACTAATGTATATAAATTTATAAGATTAACTAATGGTATATATTTATAACAAGAAATTTATTAATCTTATATAACATACTTTAGTCTATATTTTATCATTAACTTGAACCAACGTAATATAGGAAATACGTATAAAGTTTTTCACATATAATAAAGCTTTACATAGACATCTCAATCTTGAACTATAGAAATTAATCCACAACGACCTACATACTCATTATATATACATACACTATATACTTATTTAAAACATTTAAGTAATAATGATTATTAAAACATGTTACGTTAATCATAAGTTTTCACATACTTAACAACAGCTAAAGTATATATATACTATCCTAACATAACATATTATAAAAATACGTAATCTATATTTTCACACTATCTCAAGCATATCTCTTAATATATTATAATACTACTAGCAATTAGTTATATATTTATTATCAATAATTAATACTCATAATTTATGTACTATATATATATATATACTATATATACAGGTAATATATATTTATACTATAATATAACTTAGTAATTTACCCTATGTGACTTTTCACTCATTCTGACTCGGCGATGGTGGCTGACGATCCATAGACTTATCACGTCAGCTGATCACACGTCCCCTGATTACAGCGTAACTGATTACGATGCAAAGTGTTTAGAACCGTTTTTAATTACCAATCAAAAAATCCTATGACATGAGCATAACCCGAACTTAGAAAATAATGTGTATTAACTGACACAAATGCAATTAACATTCACATCTTTACGCCATTTAGTAAATAAACTGTTTATACATTAATATATAATAATAAATATAAATCCATATATCACTAACACTATATATTAAAATAATATAACACTCAGTAGAGTATAAACTTAATCATGTTATAGCAATAACCTGAATCACTTATATCATTACTACTCTTATCATAAGCATATCTCTAATCAATTAATATAACGATAATTTTATTAATTGTCGATTACCTAAGTAATAGTATATAATATAACAATACGTTTATGCACAAAAAGAAAAATTATTATCCCCTCCTTGTTATACTACATTATCAATAACAGCGCTTACTAATAACGAATATATATATATATGTTTGCATAATACGTAACAAAGTTATTTACATTAACATAGTAATTATTTAACAAAAATGTATTATCATAACCATACCTAACTATCATATTCCCCAACCATAAACTATAATTTAGACATAACTATACAATTAAGTTCTTTAATCCAGACATAACTCAAGAAGAATATAAGTTCTTTGAATTAAATATCGTAGTAAATTTTACAAATGTATAATAATGATTATACCAATCCTGAAATGATCAAGTATGAGATCAAGGCGCGCTAAAAATCAAATAAAATATCGTGCCAGTTCACGTCTCTCCGACTGTCATATCCTCTACTCTCTACTTTCGCTCATACGCGCATGCGCGCTACCTACGTCTAGTCAACCTCTGACGCCAGTAAATAGGTTGTGTGTGTCAGAAAACTGTTTGTTAGTCATATTGATTCAGGTCAACATTTCGAGATATACAGTTTTGATAACGTTACATAAGCACTAAAAATATAACGTGCTGTTAACTTATACTGAACGAATCGAATGTGTTAAGAAAACACTAGTGAGCATCGATAGGGTAAAGTTTTTGCTGTGAGGTAATTGTTAGCGTATGCATCCGTAACATTGTTTCACATTTAAGTAGAAATTTATTATGTCATAGCATTAACCATGAGACTCATAGACGTTATATTACAATTAGTTGCAAAAGAATCTCTCAATATACTGCTTCGATATGGGAGTGACCCCTATAATAGAAATTGCTTAGCAATGCCAACGCCTTTCTTTAGCGCTCTGCGATGGCAGTGCTTCTGGTATACTATTGCTATAGATCTGGTAACACTCTTGGTTAAAGTGTGACATTTTGTTAGATAATAACTGCATTAGCTACTATAGCTGATAAATGTTGGCGAAATAGTGTTCGCCGCGATAACTATTAGAGAAGTTTCTGTATGTGCCTCTGTGTAGCTACTTTACACTTTTGAATCGACGGGGAATTTCGATGTAAAGCTATGTTAGCAAGATTCTATTCATACGGAGCTCCTATTGTTTAGTTTTGTCGTATGATACATTAATAGTCTTCTCGCGTATCCAGGAGGTATCGATTATTTATAAGCTCCTCTCAATTGATCGTGAAAAACTTTAGTTACCCATTTTTAACCAACTACATATTCGTATCAAGTCCATTGTAATGTCTACTAAATAGGTAGCGATTAGTTAAAATGTTTTCTCTCTAATATATTGTTTATATGTTTAAATGGATAATAAACTACACAATAAATATGTTATCAGAATACGTATTGATGTAATAAAAATGCAGACTGTTATAACAACCGTTACGTTCTGTATGCAATGTTACATACATTTACTTGCTGTTAAGTAAATCTCCGGAACGTTTGTCTCTATCGTTGTGAACCTGTGGTTATCTGAGCAGGGATGTATGGTTCGCTTCTGTGCGTATCAGTAATGTAATATTCTATCAGTCGAGTTATGAATATGTATGCACTTAAATTGATGCTAAAACTTTGTTCAGTTAGCGATACATATCATGAAGTCAGAGATCCGTAATAATAATAACAGATACCTTATTTTATCGTTATGATTTATCAAAATAGATACTCGAAATATATGACTAATGAACGATAGGATACAATAGAATCATGAGATGAGTCGGGATGGGTGGGGAAGATAGCCAGAGATAGATGGTATTTAATTTTACTGTCCTTATTAATATTGAATTTCTAGTCAGCATTATAAAAAAATCAGTAAAGCTATTAACCAACGCTTTACTTTTTACTATATATTTGTAATTCATAAAATATAGCATTACGTTGTTTATTAAGATTGTTATCTATGTTTATGATAGAAACTTTGTATTTTACTTTGAATGGTTATGTTTGATTTAAAGAGATACTGGTGTTCAAATACTTTATTATAAGTTTGCAATTCTATTGGACGTAAGAGAAATAGCATATATGCCTGGCCTATCGAGCCTACTGAACGATTCTGTGTTAGAATGCACCTCTACTACCTGTAAAATGTAAAAAACTGTTACTTTAGTGTTATATTTTGTTCCTTGTCGTTATATGAATTAGACAGGGTTAGCTAATTTTTTAAGTTAAATGTAAACTGTTAATTGTAAAATTAACATTATATGTTAAGCATACTATGCTGACAAAGTATGAATAGATTACGCTTTGTACGCTGTGATAGGTACTTTACGTGTAAGTATGGAACTTTGTTGAATGTTAGTAGTTTCATTTCGCGCCCCGTAAGGTGTGCTAGGTTTGGTCGTTGCTTCATTGTCACATATCTGTTCTTGGTATGCTATGTTAGATTTATTAATGTGAAAACAATTTACGTTAGCATATATTCGTGGTTAGGTGTATAAAGCGACTTATTTTGTGTTTATGTTATCCAAATGATACTCGAAATGTGACCTGAATCAAATAGATCACAAGACTGGAAGGGTGGGTGGAAAGGGGAGGGTGGGGACGGGTTGGTTTGATTTAACTGATTTACTGCTTTAGGATTGATTCATTACAATTTACTACGATATTTTATTCAAAGAACTTATTTTTTTATGTTATGTCTGGATAAAACTTTGTAATGTTGCATTATTTGTTGGGAATATGATAGTTAGCAAGGTTTATGATAAATTTTTGTTAAATATTACTATGTTAATGTAAAAAAACTTTGTTACGTTAGCACATATTCGGTTGGTCTGTATGATAATTAACAAGGTTACGATAATTTTTGTTAAATATTACTGTATCAATATAAAATTAACGTCGCTAATATGTTAGAGATATGCTCTGAAAAAGTATGGAAATAGGTCACGGTTTGCATACAATGTTAGTTACTCTACTTGGTGTTTAGTGGTGGAACTTTTATAATTTAACAGTTTATTCATGCTAAGTTGTGTTAGGTTTGTCGTTTACATTATTTTCTAAGTTCGGGTTATGCTATGTTAGTTTATGATTGTCAAAAACTTTATTTACGGGTTAGCGATATATTCGTTGATCAGTTATGATATTTAGCCCATCGTTAAATGATAAACTTTTTGTTAAATATTACCATGTTAATTGTAAAATTAACATTGCTAGGTTAGAGATATAGCTTGAGAAGTATTCAAAGAACGTATTTTATGTTATGTTTAGTTAAAATTTTGTTGTTTAAGTGTTGAAACTTTGTTAAACGTTAACAGTTTATTCATGTTTAAGCTGTGTTAGTATTAGGTTTGTCGTTGTGGATTATTTTCTTAGTTCAGATTTGATTGCTATCTTCATTAATGTGAAAACTTTGTTACGTTTGCCTATATTCGTTGGTCTCAGGTATGCATAATTTAGACAAGGTTAAGATAAATGTTAAATATTACCATTTAATCTAAAGTTAAACAATTGTTATTGTTTAGAGATATGCTTGACCAAGTATGAATAAGTTACGTTTTTTGTATGCTATTTTGGTTACTTTACTGTTGTTAAGTGTTGGAACTTTGTTAATGTTAACAGTTTATTCGTTGTTTAAAGGATTGTTAGGTTTGTCGTTGTACATTATATTCCTAGTTCAGCTGATGCATGTTAGCTTTATTAAGGGGAAAGCTTTGTCACCTGTTAGCGTATACTCGTTGATCAGTGTATAAAGAACTTAATTTTACGTTATGTTATGTTATCCAAAATGATACTCGATGTGTAACTTGAGACAATAGAGAAATAATAGATCATAGAAGTGGGAGGATGGAGGGTGGAAGGGGGATGGGGTGTGTGGTGTTTTATTTACGATTATCGATTTAATGTTTAGGGTGTGTAAAAAATGCAAATTTTTTAAGTTATAATCATAAAAAGAATAAAAAAAAATTTTGAAAAAAATAAAATATTTTAAAAAAAATAAAATAAAAATGCATTTCCAAGATTTGAGATATTTTCTCATTTTAAATAAACGAAAATTAAAAAAAGAATAAAAATTTAAAAAAATAAATTTAAATAAATTAAAAATTCAATCCATTTTTTTATTTCTGTTAGGTTTAACTGATGTTAAAACTTTTTTTAGTTAGCATTTATTCGTAATTCAATTTGTTAATTAGGGTTATGATTAATAAATATCACTATTTAATATTAAATTAACAGGTGGTGATGTCGTAGGTTGTGATAGAAAAAAGTGAGATTCGTAGTTTGTGCAACTGCGGTATCTGACTCTGCTTCTGACAACCCTGTATAAATTAGCATTTATTCATTGATTAGTTATGATAGATAGGCTATGTCATGTAATTTTTTGTTAGGATTTCTTAAAAAAATTACTATGCTAATGTTATAAAACAAAGACCTTAGCAAAAACCAAATGTTTTTAATAAATTTGTTAGGTTGACCCTGTGTCAACCAAGAAATCCAAATGTATAGCTAATGATTTCGAAAATGAACCAAACAAGAATCATAGGTATTGCGTAATGCTTCGAAAAGTGGGAGGATTTTGAACAATTTCTCGACTTGTATCTGATAAACTCTTAGTGAAACAGGAACGCATCAGCTTCGTACCTTGTTCGTGTGCTGTAGTGCATTGTTAGTTACTTGACTGTTAAAGATAAATAAAAGTATGGAACTTTTTTATTGTTAGCAGTTTATTCGAGCGTAATGTTTGTTAGGTTTTGTCATTGTGCGTTATATTTCTAGTTCAGGATATGATATGTTAAGCTTTATTGATGGTGAAAACTTTGTTTACGTCAAGCATTATATCGTTGGAAAGTATGATAATAGGTTAAGTTTATGTAACTCATTGTTAAATGTTACTATGTTATATAAAAATAACAGTGATATGTTAGAGATATGTTTTTGAAAAAAAGTTTGAATAGGTTACTTTCTCTATGCACTGTGTTACTTTACTGTTGTTAAAGTATGGAACTTTGTTAATGTTAACTGTTTTTTCGTGTTTAAGATGTGTTAGGTTTGTGGTTGCGTTGACATTATATTCTTAGTTCAGGTTGATATGTTAGCTTATTGATGTGAAAAAACTTTGTTACGTTAGCATATATCGTTGGTTAGTATGATAATTAGGTTAGGTTATGAAAAATTTTTGTTACAATGTTACTATGTTAGCGTAAAATAACAGTGATATGTTAGAGATATTTTAAAAAAAGTGTGAATAGAGTACGGTCTGTATGCAGCGTCAGTTACTTTCCTGTGTGAAGTATGGGTACTTTGTTAAATGTGACATTTCGTTTCGTGTTTAGGTATATAGTTTTGATGCTCTACATTATATTCTTACATCAGGTTATGTTATGGTATGCTTTTATTGATGTGAAAACTTTGTTAGTCAACAGCATATATTCGAGGGTTATTATAAAAAGAACATATTGTTCACCAGATGTTTATCCACAAAATGATACTCGAAATATGACTTGATCAATGATCAATAGATCAATAGGATCAATATGATCAATAGATCAGGGTTTGGGACGGGGATGGGTCCCAATGTAGGCGGAATTACCGCAATCGCTGATTAACTGCTTTATTGTATGCTAAAATGTAAATTTTACCGTTATAAAACATAAAAAAAATAAAAATTTTAGCTGAAGCTATCAAAGTCCAGCAAATTAAAAATTTTTTTTTAGAAAAACTAAATGTTTTTAAAGAAAAAAATTTAGAAACAAATAAAAGTTTTTTAAAAACAAAAAAGTTTTAAAGAGAAATTAAAAAATAAATACAAATTTTTTTTATAAACAAAAAGTTATAAAGATATGAAACTTAAAAAAAATAAGAGTTTTTTAAAGAATAAGAAGGTTCTTCACCAACTACCTATTAAAAATAAATAAAATTAAATAAACAAATAACAAAACCTACAGCAAAAGATCCGCTGGTGAATTTGTTACAAGGAGTGTTTACTGGATGATTTTAGTTTACAAGGTGTGTTTTGTATCATGCTTAGTTACTTACTGTTGTTAAGTATGTGGAACTCTTGTTATTGTAGCAGTTTATTCGAACTAAGGAATGTTAGGTTTTATTGTCATTGGACATTATCCATCTCTGTTCTGTTTGACGAAACGTCTGCTTTTAGTTTTATGAACTCTTGTGAAGGTTATTGTAGATTCATCATCAGTTATGACAATTAGAAGAGGTTTGATTATTTTGTGATCTTTTGCTGTTTGAAAAGTTTAAATAACCATGAAATGTTAAAAAAAGTGTGAGTAGGTTACGTTCTGCGCTCAATGTTAGTTACTTTACTGTTGTTAAGTATGGAACTTTGTTAATGTTAGCCGTTTATTCGTGCTTAACGCGTGTTAGTTTAGGTTTTGTCGTGTGGATTATTATTCTTAGTTCAGATGATGCTATGTCAAGCTTGATCAGCAAATGATTTGTTTTATCATGATATTCCCAGCTTGTCAGTTACTTGCAAGGTTATGTACTAAATTTTTTGTTAAATTTTGGCAATTTTAATCTAAAATTAACATTGCTATGTTAGAGATTTGCTTTGAAAAGTATGCATAGGTTACGTTATTTTTATGCTATGTTAGTTACTTTACTTTTGTTAAGTATGGAACTTTTTGTTAATGTTAGCAGTTTATTCGTGCCTAAGGGGTGTGTTAGGTTTGCGTTGTACATTATATTCTTAGTTCAGATTATGACATGTTAGCATATTGATGGAAACTTTGTCGCCATTAGGGCATAATATTCGTTGGTCAGTAGATAATGTAGCGGTTAGGGTTATGATAAATTTTAGTTAAATGTTACTATTTAATGTAAATTACAACCGATATGTTTAGAAGATATGTTTTGAGGAAAGGTGGTGGAATAGGGTTACGTTTTTGTATGCTATTTTAGTTACTTACTGTTGGTTATGTGGCTGGGAACTTGTAATGTTACACAGTGTCATTCATGCATTAAGGTATGTTAGGTTTTGCGATTGTACATTATATTCGTAGTTCAATTGATGCTATGTTTGCTTATTGAAGTGGAAACTTTGTTACGTTAGCCATAATAGTTTCATTGATCAGAGATAATAGACAAGGTTATGACCACAAATTTGTTAAATAATTACTATGGTATGTAAAAATATCCATGATATTTAGAAAAAAGTGGGAGTAGGTTACGTTCTGCGCTCAATGGTTAGTACTTTACTGTTGGTAAGTATGGAAACTTTGTTAATGTAACAGTTATTCGCTCGCTTAAAGCGTGTTAGTTGTGTCGTTGTAACATTATATTCTTAGTTCAGATTTATGACATGTTAGCATATTGATGTGAAAAACTATGTCGGCATTTAGCATATATTCAATGGTCATATAAAAGAAATTATTTCATGTTACTTCTCTAAAATGACACTCGAAATATGACTTGAATCAATAGATCAATAGATCAGTAGATCAATAGCTCAACAGATCAGGGTTTGGAGGGGGAGGGGAGGGGTAGCTTGATTTTACTGATT
>JABUQX010133068.1:0-25000 GCA_015478945.1 Trachelipus rathkii | reverse complement strand
CACCAGCACCGGAATCCGGCGCTGGCTGCGACAATGGCTCATTTGTACCGACACATCAGATTTCTTTTCATTTCTTTTTAATCCTTATTCCTCGGCTATGCACTCTGTGCTTTTCCTCTAGCTCCAGCTCCAGCACCGGCTCGGCCTCCGGCTCCGGCACCGTTGCAAACAATGACTCATTTGCTTCGACATATGAGATTTCTCATTATTCCGTCTTCTTATTTCTTCCTCCATCTTCCTCTGTTATGCACTCTTTGTTTTTCTTTTTTCAGTTGGAACTCCTTCAGGGGTCCTCAGACACACACACACACACACACACACACACACACACACACACACACCACCACACACACACAGCACACACACACACACACACACACCCACACACACACACACACATAGTATATATATATATAATATAATATTATAATAATAATTATATATATATATTATTAGATATTATGATATATATATATATATATAGAGAGAGAGAGAGAGAGAGAGAGAGAGAGAGAGAGAGAGAGAGAGAGAGAGAAGAAGAGAGAGCTTTAAATAAAACTGAGAATAAACAAGCGATTTACTTCATTTTTTTAATTTTTTAAATAATAATTTTGCTAATTTAAATTGTTTTTTGTTATCTAAATCTAATTTCATTACTTATAGTTTCAGATGAGTTTTTCCCAGTAATTTTCCAACATAAATAACTGGTTTTAAATGTTTATAAATTAGACACGCTTTTTTTTCTTTTTTTCTTCTTTTTTTACTATGAAAGAAATATTTTATAGAAACATAATTTCTTTCAAATATTGACATCATTCTTAATGGTAAATCTTCTGAATATTTTTTTAATTAAGCTCGATAGTACCAAGCTGTATACCTGTAAAATATAAACAATCATTTCTACAGTACTTTTATGAAGAGCAGAACTATTTCATGGCTTATTAATAAGGAAAGTGACTTTTAACGGGCGATCAGATGGGGAAAGTTGGCCAAAGGTTTGGAAGTTCTTGGCCATGGACACAGGGTGCTCTTATGAGGAACTATTCTTGGTTTTGCTTTTTCAAAGATTTGATGATCTTTGATAAGTTCTTATAAGACCTAAGTAACTCTTCCTGTGGGTTGTAGTTAATAGCACTTACTTAAACCTAGTAGGTAAATTGATTAGTTGAAGGTAAAGAGAATAGAAATAAATTGATAGTTAAAATAGAAATAGCCAATTTACCTCCTTTCCTTTACATTTTGATTATTAATTTTATTAAATGATGAACTTATAATACATATAAAGCTTTTTTTTTCGTTGACCCTCAGTACCTTTTAGATCTTACTCTTGATAGCCGACTGAAAGAGTCGGATGCATTGTGGGCCCGTAGGGCTTTGTGGGGCCAAGAACAACTTTGAAGTTTCGAGGGTTTACAAGATCAGAGTCGGATGCTTATTGGAGAGGGCGACAATTTACTTCTAGTTTCATGATTGATGTATCGAGTGGAACAAAGAAATAGAAGTTTTTTCTTTTTGAAAAGATTGGAGATCCAATCTATGAGGGCGAGTGTGTGAGGTTGTATCGTTTTAAGAAAACTACCAGCTAAATAAAAAGAGAACATCTCTTGTGTGATTTCAAGTCTGACTTCCCTTCGTTCCTGCTAAAGAACAAACACATGGAGTAAGGTAAGGGAGACTTATCTCGGCCCCCCCACTTTTTGAGGTCAAAATCAAAATTTTCAATTTTGTTTTTATTAGCTAGATATTAGAAAAATTCCTCCTAAACATCATCGTGTAATATTTTTTTAAAGAATTCTAAATGGTTTTTAGTACTGAAATTTATTAGAGAGGTGGTCGAAACTAAAAAATTTCAATCCAAAAGTCCAAAATTGTAATTCCAGGTTGGCTTAGTTAAAAAAGTTTTAGTATAATTATAGAAAATCTATTTTTTTCATAATCTCAAACCTGTGTAGGATCTAAATTTTACTCATCAAATAAATGGAATCGGAACCGGAGCCGCAGCCGCAGCCGCAGCCGGAGAAGGAGCCTGTGCCGGTGCCGGAGCCAGATCCTGGTATAAATTTTTTTCAAGAAATTAATTTTAGATGAAAAATTATTGCCAGAAAACGTACTAAACAATTTCAAATAGTGCAGATCTTAGTGGGATCCGGAAGCTGGATCCGGAACGGGTCGAAACCAGAAGCGTGTCGAGCCGAGCCGGAGCAGAGTAACTGAAATTTTTCAAATAAATTTTAGGTGAAAAAATTTATTGCCAGAAGACGATACTGAACAGTTTCAAAATAGTGCAGAAACCTTAGTCGGACCCGGAGCTGAACAAGTCATAACCCGATCCGGAGCCGGATCCTGGGTATGCAATTTTTTCGGAAATATTTTTTGGTGAAAAATTTATTTCAGAAGACGTGCCGAACAATTTTTCAAATAGTGCAAAAACCTTAGCCGGATCCGGAGCGGAAGCCGATGTCAGACGGAGCCGGATTCGGATCCGGATCCTGGGTATGAATTTTCTTCAGAAAATTTTTTTTAGGGGAAAAATTATTTCAAGAAACTACTGAGCAATGTTCAATGAGTGTAAACATACGGATCCGGAGCCGAAGCCGAATTTCCGTATCCGGAGCCGTATCCGGAAGCGGACCGGAGCCGATCGGAGCCGGATCATTTTAACAATTTTTTCGGGGAAAATTTTTTTGTGAAAATGTAATTGAATAGATGTGCAAAACACTTTCAAATAGGCAGAAAAAAGGAGTCGAATCCGAAGCTGAAGTTGAAGTCGGAGCCGGATCCGATTCGGAGCCGGATCCGGATTCCGATCCGATGATTTTTCTTCAAAAAAATATTTTTTGAGGGGAAAAATTTATTTCAAGAGGACGTGCTGAACAATTTTCAAATAGTTCTAAAACATTAGTCGGATCCGGAAGCCGTATCCGGAGCCGGATCCCGGAGCCTGATCCTGGGTATGAATTTTTTCGAAATATATTTTTTTGAAAATTTATTGTCAGAAGAGGTGCCGAACAGTTGCAAATAGTGCAGAAACCTT
Organism: Trachelipus rathkii; assembly: GCA_015478945.1. NCBI lineage: Eukaryota > Metazoa > Arthropoda > Malacostraca > Isopoda > Trachelipodidae > Trachelipus > Trachelipus rathkii. The sequence goes on along the minus strand of JABUQX010133068.1, from coordinate 21,966 downwards.
AGTCGATCCGGAACCGAAGCTGAAGTCGATCCGATCCGCGATCCGGATTCGGATCCTGCTTTAATTTTCTTTTCATAAAATTTTTTGAAGGTGAAAAATGTTATTTCAAGAAGAGGTGCTGAACAATGTCAAATAGTCTAGAAAAACATATTCGATCCGGGAGTCGGAGCCGGATCCGGAACTGGATCCGCAGCATCCGAGCCGGATCCTGGGTATGATTTTTGTTCTGGAAAATATTTTTTAGTGAAAAATTTATTGTGGAGAAGACGTGCCGAACAATTTCAAATAGTGCAGAAAACATAGTCGGGTCCGGGTCCGAAAGCCGAAGCCGAAACCGAAGTCAGAGCCGATGCCATAGTTGGGTAGGAATTTTCTTCAGAAAATATTTTTCTAGGTGAAAAAGTTATCTCCAGAAGACGTTATGAACAATTTTTAAATAGTGTAGAGACATTAGTCGAATCCCGAGGCCGAAGTCGTATCCGGAGCCGTAACCGGAGCCGATCCGACGTCGGATCTTGCTTATGATTTTTTTTCGGAATATTTTTTAGGTGAAAAATTATTGTCAGAAGACGGGCTGAACAATTTTTAAAAGTGTAGAAACATTAGCGGATCTGAGCAACGGATCTAGGCCGGATCCTAGCCGGGATTCCTGGATATTAAATTTTTTTCGAAAAAAATTTTTTTAGGTAAAAAATTTATTGCCAGGAGACATGCTTAACAATTTTCATAGGCAAAACCTTAGCGGAGCCGGATCCGGATCCTAATCCGGGTATGAATTTTCCAAGAAATATTTTTTAGGTAAAAAAAATTTAATGAAGAAGACGTGCTTACAATTTTCCATAGTAACAGAATTTAGCAAACCCTAATTCTACGTGGAGTGGAACCGGATGTACGGAGCCAGAGCCGGAGGCCGGAGTACTAAATTTTTTCAAAAAAATATTTTTTAAGTGAAAAGTTTATTGCCAGAGAACGTGCTGAACAGTGTTCAAATAGTGCAGAAACTTAGTCTATCCGGAATCTGGTGATCAAATCACGTTTCACGTATAAAGTTTCTTGAAAAAAATTTTTTTAGGGTAAAATTTATTGTCAGAGACGTGGCGAACAATTTTCAAATAGTGTAGGACAATAGTCGGATTCCGGAGCCGAAGCCGAAGTCGGAAATGGAGCCGGATCCTTAGCCGGAGCGGGATGAATTTTTTTCGAAAAATATTTATGCAAGAACGTGCTGAACAATTTTCAAATAGTGCAAAACCTTAGTCGGATCCGGAGCCGAAGCCGAGCCGGAGCCGAAGTCGAAATCGAAGCTGGATCCGAATCCGGATCCGGATCTAGTATGAATTTTTCAAGAAATATTTTTAGTGAAAAATTTAATAGAAGAAGACGGGCTGAACAATTTTTCAAATAGTGTAGAAACATTAGTCGATCCGGAGCCGTGTATCCGGATCCGGATTCCGTGAGCCTGATCCTGGTATGAAATTTCGGAAATTTTGTTGGGTTGAAAATTTATTTGTCAGAAAGACGTGGCCGAACAATTGGTCAAATTTTAGTTTGCAGAAGCCTTAGTCGGATCCGGCGCCGAAGCCGAAGGCGGATCTGGAGCCGGACCTGGGGGATTGGAATTGTGGTTGTTTGCAAGAAATATGGGAGGGAAAAAGAGATGGGCAAAAGACTGTGTGAAAAGTGTTCAAATAGTTTACAAAAACCTGAGTTGGATCCGGAGCCGGAATCGTGAACCGGAGTCGAACGGATCTATTGAAAAAAGCCATAAAGAGTGTGTAGGAAAAATGTAGTGCCAGAAGACCGGCTGATAAGTACAAATAAGCAGAAGCCGTAGTCGACCGAAGCCGAACGGAGCCCGGAGCCGAGCCGAAGCGGATCCGTGGGGAGGATGCAGTGAAATACTGTTAGGAGAAAGAAGATATGGAGAAACGGTGCGGAATTAAGGGGCAAATGAGTGCAAACCGTAGTGCGGATCCGGATCCGGAGGCGGATGGAGCCGAGTAGAAGGGTGGCGAAAAAAGTGTGGTATGGAAAAAATATGACCAAAGACGTGCTGGACAAGAAAAGAGTGCAGAACCTAGCGGAGCCGGAGGCCCAGAGCCGGAAGCCGGAGCCGGAGCCGGAGCCGGAGCGTAGATGGTGGGATTGAAATGGGCAATAAATAGGTAGAGGTGAAAAGATATGACAAAAGAAGCCATCAAGTTGTCAAAGAGAAACCTGAGGGAGCCGAAGTCGGAAGTTAAAAGAGTTACGGTGTGGCGTGGAATAAAGATTAGAAGAATGAAGAAAGAGGAAATATATAAGAGAGAGAATAAGAGAGAATTTCTAAATATATATATAAGAGAAATATATTATATTATATTAAGAAGATAGATTGATTGAGAGTTATGAAAGATAGATAGATAAAGATATAAAATATATAAGAGATAATAAATATAGATAAGATATAGATATATAAAAGAGATAATATAGATAATAAATAGATAATATGAAAATAAATGTAAATGTAGAATATACTGATATATACATGATATGCCAAGTCATAAATGAGACAGTCGTCAGGAGAGAGCGGAAAGCTGGGAAAATAGTCAATTAAATACCCCAACGGCCTAGAGAATCAGACCTCGTGTGTAGGACCTGGCGAAGGAACGCATAGGCCACCCTGATGACACCACACCCGAAGGGCAAAGTGCGACAGTAAGCCAGAATAGAGGCTGAGGAAGAAGGAAAAGTGGAGCACGAAGGAACCAATGGAGAAAAGAGGGAAGAGCGTCGGAGTGTAGAAAAAAAAAAGTTGAGAAAAGGAAAATTAATAAGAAGGAATAGCCGCCTGCCCAGAAAGAAGCATATCTCCGGGAAGGAAGGTGAGACAAGCGTGTCGTTTTATTGTCAAAGCGGGAAAAATAACCCACCTAATTTTAAACTTCTAAAATTACCGCTTTTTCTTAAAATTTACACATTACAAATATAGAACTTTTAAAGAACGATTTGACAATGCGACAGAGTGTTTTGAGCCTGAGGAGGTATGGGGAGTACTACCGGCGGGGCGAAACATGGTCCTGAGCCAGGTAGCGGTGACTGTGGGTGGAGGTGGCTCTGGTGTGGACGGGGGATACCGAACCGAATCAAATCTGGTAAAATATGTAGAAGGGTCTCTGAAGAAGACGCGACGCGAGGAGGCAGGCGGGGGTGAGTTGGCGGAGCAAAAGTGGGCAAAGAGAAGCAGCAAGAGAAGTAGAATGTCTCGACGCGCAGCAGGACAGGAGAGCGAACCCAGCGAACTACAGAGCTCGTGCGCGGAGACTCGTAAGTAAGGGCAGATTACGAGATCTTGGTGTGACACATATGTCCGACGTAGTTAGCGACACGCGAAGAGCAGTCAGAGAAAGGAAGAGAAGGAAGGCGGTAGACAGAGAGCGTTAAGCTGTCCTGCGGCCGACTGTCTACGAAGTTGGAAAAGCTTTTAAGAGCGAGGTAAAAGCCGAGCTGAGTGGTGTGGCGGTGTAAAAGCACGGGGCGGGTACAGGCAGGCGGCGGATTGGGGGCGGGGTGATGAGAAGTTATTCTGCTAGCCATGTTGCAAGTATTATCCTCCCGAATGTTGGGACGTGAAAAACGTTGTGCTTAAATATTATGTGTTCGTTATGACGACCAAACAAAGTGATGTCAAGAAGAAAGATCTCTCGAAAAATATAAGGTCGTTTGTTGTGCACCAGAAACCCTGAAGACCAGTCTCTGACTAAAACACCTCTCGTGCAGCCAGGGCAATCCTCACTGGACCAGAAGCTTCTGACCCACCTGGAGCCGCATCTCTCTTTCTCTTAGTAATTGTCCATCAAAAACTGAAATGCAGAGCTACCAAGGGAGATGTAATATTAGACGTCGAGCTAACGTGTCGAGAAACACTAACATTACATTTTTGATATGTATATGTATAAAGATCGACAGGAGGGGGGATCACCTGCGTCGAGACACCAGGCATTGGCGGCTTGGGGCTGATCCGAGGGGGACAAGGTAGTCATATCCAATCAAAGGCAGAACGCCGAAAGGGGCACAACAATGCTGTGTGCGTGTCTCAAATTAAATCTATAGAAAGTTAAAGAGTTTAGAAAGGTATTAATGCCACGCCTGTCCTAAGGACGGCGAACCAGTCGAACAACAGCGTCGCCTGTGATCTCTCATATGCACCAGAAGCGCGCGGCACGGGCCGATCACCTGCCCCAAGAAAAAATGAGCAGCGTCCGAACCCAATGCTGATTATAAGTGCGGGCGAAATCGCGGGGGGAAACATATCAGGGACTCTAGTGTATGTATTAAAATAGAAAGAGGGGTGTGAAAACAACCGCTCAATGTGTTCATTATAACGTGATGACTACATGGCAGTGAGAGATGTGCACAACTAAGGTCGCAGAGAGACAAAGAAGGAGCTTAACCAAATCCTATAAGTGACTTAAAGAAAACCCGTAAAAGTGTTTGGCAGCAACATGCTGTGGTTGTAGCAAAGGTGGCGAAAGTAGAGTCAACCTGAATAAATTGAGCACGCGCGCCAAGTGTGACGCGAACCATCGACAACAGCGCGCCCGGAGACAAGGCCAGAATCCACCACGAAGTGCCAGCGCCTCAGAAAAAGAAGGCATAGTGGGAACTGGGTTGCAATGTGGCGCTCCGATACCACTGGCGTGGAAACTCGGGTAGCTAGGTGTGTAAAGTCGACCGAGGGGTGGAAACACCGGCGTGGGGTACAGGGCCTGCTGGCGGGGCGCTGGGTTACAGGAGCAAACAACAAAGTAAAGCAACGGCCGAATGGCACGACATGCTGGGTGGGGCAAAGGTGTCAAAGGGGCAATAGGTAAGGAAGAATAAAAAATGGCACGGCCGCGCCAGGGACGCGAACCAGCCCGACCAAACAGGGCCGCGCCGGGTAGACGCATAGGGTTGCGTGATTAGCATTCAACGACACAATTTTGGCCCCGATCCTACTGTCCCCAAAAAAGGGAACACGCGAACAGGGCTAAGCCTGCCCGGGATGATCGAGGCTACTGGCTCGGGGGAGTGTCCTTGGTGAGAATGAAGTGAAATCAGTAAGAGGGTCCTAGAACCCCTACGCAGGAATATTCGATATTTGAAGTTGGTGAATAAAGATAAGACCTGTATTATAATAATAAATGAAAAATTAGAAATTTGTATAATTTAGTTAGCTTATTAGACCGTTCATTTTATCACTAATAATTACAAATTAATAGAGAGATAAGAAAACTCTTTAAAAGTGTTAAAGGTAATTTATATCGGTTATTAAAATTCAAAACGAGAAAATTTGAAATTATATTATTATGTAGGTAATAATGCTTAAAAAATTGAAAATACATATTATACTAGATAAATAAATAATTAGAGATAAATTGTTAAAGAATGAAAATAATAGAAGATGAGTGATTATGTTTCAAAAGAAGTTGAATTGCGATGAATTTGCGATTAAAAAAAAAGCTAAGAAAAGTGTAAAGTTTATTAATAGATGATTTATAGGAGATGATATCGTTACATGATAAAAGATTGGAGCGTTTTTAAAGAGAAAATTGTGAAATTAATTTCAGCAATTAATTTAGTGGTGTGTCACAAAAATGTGTCCATAAACTCCCCCGGCCACGTTTGAGGCCCGTTGTATACCAAATAGTTTTTCATTAGTTGTGGGATAACCCTGGGGTTTTAATAAAAAGAGAAGGGAATTAGATTACCAATGGTCTCCGGCTAGTGACAATTGCCACGACATCTTGTCCTTTCAAATGTCGGTTGGCGACATACAAATTTTAGAAGCCTAAACGGATTAAGCCCAGCAAGAATACCACACTCTCTTTGTCCACGACATGTGACTCGTACAATTGTCGACACCAATACCTCTTGATCAGCTCGCAGATGTATCGATCTAGTGTTCAGAAGCTGACCAGTCTTCATAAGAAAACTAGGTCTCAGACCCGGGTGTATGTGATCGTAAACGCGTGGTAAGATACACTTAAGTCTCGAACATAAATGTAGAATTCGATATAGGATGAAAGGTAAGACAATAAAACCGTGTACAGCTGGCGTAAGTTCAGGTAGTAAATGCAGGAATTTAGCAAGGAGGAAAAGAGCCAGTGTTGAGAGAGGTGGAGCCATGCGTAAAGCAGTGCGAGAGGTAGAGTAAGACGGGAGCGGGGAGTTGAAGATGGGAGGAAGGACAGAGGGTACCGGCTGTGTGACAGGATAGGGTAAATAGGCAGATAGGTGAGTAGAAGCAGGGATGTAGGTCTTTAAAGGGTTAAGTACGAGTAGTTAGGTTGGTTAACAGAGGATGTGAGAAATCCTATCAAATTTAAGTTTTAAAGTTGGTTAAAGAAGAATAAGGAAAAGGATGATGTGGGTGGGCCAGTGTGGCCCCAAAAAGCAGGAGTTAAGATATGGACCATTGTAGCCCAGGAGAAATATGAGCTACTCCCCTTACCAAGGTACTCATATGAGTGAGAAGGGTAAAGAGTTGTAGGAATAAAAAGCGTTGTGTAGAGTGTGAATTAAGAGAAAAAGGATATAGAAACTGTGTAGAGCAGGCGTGGAAACGTGAAGGGGACGTGAATTCGTTTATAGTTTGTGGCGTAAAGCTAGATAGATTGGAAAGCGCGGAAAGAAAGGTTAGAGAGGCGAAGAAGTGGGGGTGAGAGAGGAAAGAAGAGCAGGAGGAAAAGACGAGGGGGACGTTAGGCCCGGGAACTAGGAGACTGGTAGTAAAATGAGATGCATACATAACGGGACCAGCAGGAGATTTTCACGAATAAATTCCCACTCAACGTAAAGAAGGTGTTCCAACACCAGCAACACAGTTGTAGAGCCCAGAATTAATTCTAAGTGTAAATCGTTATAGTAAAAAAGGATATAGAAAAGAAAAGTATGTAGTAAAAGAGAACAGAAGACCCGGATAAATGAGGACAAGATGCGTATGATGCATGAACCATACATGAGAATACTACAAAAAAGAGCAAAGAAATAACCAAAGAGTTTAGAAAGAAAAAATGAGAGAATAAGAAGTAGCAAAGACAGAGAAGTAATACAAGAGGAGACTCCCCGGTGGAAAAACCCAGGAAGGTATAGAAAAAAAAATATATAAGAGCCAAAAGCAGAAGAATGCACGGAGGATAGTGAGTTAGAGCAGGATTGAGTACTCCTTCAGGAATTCCGGATTTTAGGTAATAGAAAGTTTACGATATATTATCCATGACTATCTATGAGAATGATATTGACACAAGAGAGATATTTCATTAGTTGGGCTAGCCGGGATAAAGCCGGTAGGTGTTTAAACAGATAAATAGAGTATGTATTCCAACTTCATAGGAAAAAACAACTACCTCCACAAGGATTTTTGGTTCTTAAATTTTCAACAACCGCCATTACAAAATTAGAACTCTTAAAGTACGATTTTTCCTAAATTTGAACATTTGAAATGGTATGGTAGTGGAGTTACACTCTTAAAATTGAGATGTATGATATTAAACCACCAAGGTATAATTTGCGGAACAGTTTGAAGAAGCGAATAAATAAGTGGTGAATTGAAATGACAACTTTCAAAAAAGACGCAGAAAAAGACCAAGATTGAAGAAGTTTATGAGATGATAGATTGCCTTATAGGAGTGGTGCATATAGAATTGACGGCCCATTTATATATGGAGGAAATTTAAAAAAAGATCGATATATGTAAAAAGTGACTAACACGAAGAAATGATAGCTATCATATGAGAGTGTGGTCGTAAAGACCTGTGAGCATGTGTTAATAAGGAGAAAAAATGTTGTAAACGTATCCAAAAAAAGTAATAATGTGTTAATATTTCCTTAAATATTTCGACAATTCCACAATAATTATATGATAGATTACTAAAAAAGTAACCCAGGTGGGTATTATCCAACCAAGGAAAAGTCATTCAACAATATTGAAGATTATGTGTAAGCGGTAATCAAATATCTGAGAGAAATTTGAGAGTGTTTTAACAGCTATAATTTTTCAGCATTAATGGAAGAAGAGAATAAAATGATGTGGGGTACAAAGTGGAAATGAACGCGAATGTCAAAAGAAGAGCCAGGAAAAGGCGTAATGTGGTAAAAATTATCAGTTTGAGAGAGAGGTGTACAGTTGAGATTGGGACGTTTATGTCTCTGAATGAGAATAAGAATATCAAATAATGAATGTAGGATTAAGTATAACTAAAGTGATGCAGCCAAAAATATTGAATATTTGATGTGAGAGAAACATCTGTGAATTTAATAAAAGGACGTACCTGTAAGATAAGCATTCGTAAAGAGTCTAATGTTTGTCTAGAGGATATTGTTACACATTAAAGCGAGAGTAATGTCTCACCAGGAACTCTTAAAGTGAGTGAATCTGATTTGCCTAAGAATCTGGTTGCAAGCTCAGAATTGTGAAAAGGTGATTTAGAGGTGGAAAGTCTGTGAGAACCCTTGAAGGTATCTGTTTAGCGGGTGGAAATTTATCACATGCGATCTTAGTATTCCAAATAGATGAAACCCATGAAAAATAAGAAATTGTAGCGTCTCAGTGTTTTCTGTAGTGCAAAAATTTTACCCAAAAAAGCAGAGGAAGCGGCCTTCGGAAAAATCATGAGGGGCCCAAAAAATAAGAGTTATATTAATATGAAATGATGTGTGGGTACGGTGAATTAATCCTGTAAAGTGAGCGAGAGAGGGCCCACCGATCCCATTAATTTAGATAGGAAGAATACCCTTACAAATATTTGTGGTTTAACCTATGATACCAAATATATATATGCGGATTAGTTGTGAAAAGCTCAGCTTCCATCAATGAGAAAAATCCAACCTCTTGTAGGAGACATGTCATAGGGAAAAGAATATAGATCGTACTTTGAGTGATTTCAGAATCAACCTACAAAATCTAATAGAACATCAAACTTGGAAGTACGATTTTTCCTAAATTTCTGCTAAGCAGTTATGAGAGATTATAATAGCAACCCGTGTACAACTTCTTAAAATGAGTTTTAACGGTTTTTCAGGCATTTGAAAAAATAATGTGTTGCAATGACCACGAAGGATAAGCAATTTCGGAAGAAAGCAAGTGAAAAGTGAATGTGATTAATAGTTTTTAGGTGTGTCTTGAAGAGATAATGAGGCTGTGTTGTAAGGGGTGAGGAGAGTTATGCAGAGGGATTGTTTTTGACAACCTTAGTACCAAGAGATGGGATAATTCATTAGCTTCGTAGAGAAAACCGTCGCTTTAAAGTAAAAAATGTCCTAAAATTCTGTCATAAACAAGTGTACGCATAATATTACATTAAAAGTAATATAACACGGCATTACAATTTGAGGAACTGCTTGAAAAACCAGGGAGTTAACGCATGAGTGTTTATTCCGTCAGAATGTCAACATAATGAGAAATAATTATGTAATAAGGGTAATGAGTGCTTAAAAAGATTGGTGAATTAGGTTTAACGGTGAATTTTCAGGCATTTGAGAAAAAATAATGATGGACACAGCAGGCAGACCTGGTCAAGTGAGAACTACCAATTTCGAGAGAAAGCGCAGAAAAGCGAATTTATTCATAGTTTTTGGTGTCAAAACCATTTGGGACATTTGTTTTAATGAAAGTTGTGCGAAGTTTATGTGGAATAGTGAGGGGAGATAGTGAAAGGATATACCGGAAAATGAAGTATCATGTTAATATTAGTGGAAAACCTCGCGCTGTTGGATAAAATACCGAGAAAATATGGCCCATATAAACTGGTCATATAACCAATACGCTTAATATCCAATCAGAGGTATAAATCAACATTCACAAAGTTGGGTAAGGAGAAACTGCTGGTGAAAAAGTCACGAATGTATTGTCCTGAATGAGGGTGTCAACATTTGAGAGGATGGGAGGGTATATGTGGTGAAGCATATGAAGAAATCTGTGAGATATGGAAGGGATAATAGTAAAACAATACGGTAGACTTTTCAAGCATTGTGAATAATAACAATGAGAGTAGTAGCGGCTTCAGTGTGAAGAATGGCGCGGAGACTTTCAACAGAAAAAGCAAAAGCCGAGAAAAGAATAGAAGCACCTTCTTCATAGTGAACTAGTTTAGGCGCGCTCGATTTAAGATAATCCGTAGGTATGTTTAATTGAGAATTTCAATATTTTGTTGTATAGGGGAAAAGAAGAATGTACTAGCAGCAAAAGATGGATCATTCATTTGATTGTGAAAACCTGTAACTCTCCACCGATAGATAGGCCAAAATGTTACTAATGTGCGGTAAATTGACCCACCGAATATTTTTAGCTAAAGTATTACTCCCATATACAAAAATACGGTAGTAGCAATTACTCTTAAGAAAAGCTCCGAAGTATAGTTTACATAATGAATAGGTAATCAACAGTGTGTGAAAATAGTATCTATGAGATAAGAGTCTTAAGATACCGGTTGAGTTTTTTAACAGTAATACCATCATAGCAATTTGAGAAAAGAAATAATGCCGCAGAACAAGTCGGACCACCGGGAAAGAAGAAAGATGTTTCCAGATGTCATGACAAATTCACGAATAGAAGCGAGAGATGGGCGAAATTTGGATTATGCCGATGAGTTTAAAGGTAGTACAGTATAAAATAGATGCGATGTGTTATAATGCCCTGTCGGGAATAGCCTAGATATTATATGCGGTATATGAGGCAGAAATCTTCAGTGCGGGAGAAACCCAGAAAGGGGAAGACAATATGTCCTCGGATGGAAACGAACCTGTTATGAAGTAAAAAACTACTGACAATGTCGATACTTCGTAGAGATATGTTAGTACAGTTTCTCAATTCTAAATTTTCACATTATCAGAATCAACTACCGAACTGCTTAAAAAGGTAAGATTTTTCCTAACTTTCAGCATTTACTATAAAATTAATTTTGGTAAATCTATAAATAAATGAGTATTTTAACGGTATATTTCTAGCATTGAAAAAATGATAATGTGATTCATTGAAATGCAATTCAAAAAACAGAGAAAGCGAAAATTTATTAATAGGTTTATTGTCTTAAATTGACGTTTTTTTATGATGAAATTTCAATAATTTAGTAATGATATGATTGAATAATTATAACCAAATATAGATTCATTAGTTGTGAAAAGTAACCTAGTTTAGTTAAAATAAAAAATTTTAAACTCTAAAATTTACGAGTTTACTCCTTTTTCGCCATTACTTCCAAAAATTTTAGAATACTTAAAAGGTCGATTTTTCCCGTAAAATTTGCAAACATTTTGAAATTATTTGCGTAATGATCTTAAATATTGAGTTTTAACGTGATACTTTTTCCAGCATTTGAAAAAAATAATGAACTATATTACCGTTTTCATTGTAAATGTCAATTTCAAAAAAGTCCCTATTAAGCGATATAGTTAAATAGAAGATACTATATAAATACCTAAGAACATAAAAATTGAGTAATAGAAAAATTTTCAAAATATTTATATGTGAAATATTAAACCTATTAATTTTCAAAATATTTTATATATGAAATATTAAAGAATTTAACTATCTAATCCTTACGTCTCTCCTCACTCCCTTAGAAAATACACAACACCAAAAAAACAAACACAATATACAAAAATTAGAACTCTCTCAACCATGAATGTAATTTCCGTAAAATCAAACATTTGTTATTTTTGGTAAATCTAAATTGATTTTAGACGGTATTTTCAGCATTTTGAAAAAAGATAGTAGTTTCATCTTGGAGAACCATGACAAAAAAATTAACCTCAAAGCAGAAAAGTGACGATGTATTCAAGTTGAAGGATCGAGGATTGTGTAGAGAATGTCCTTAAATTGATCGTGTTGTTATAATGAGTAAAAGTTTCAATATTTGGGGTCTTCCTCAACGGGGTATACCATGGAGAGTATTCGGTAACTAGTGCTCGAAAAAGAAACCTAGGATTCTTCACCAAGGTAGGCCAAAAAATATAACCTGGTAGTGTTACAATAGATAACATTTGGGCGAATTAACTACTCATTATCACCCATAAAGTAGGCTTTAAAAATTATACAGACACTCTTCCACAGGCGTGAGATTTTTCGCAAATATGGAAATAATATGAACATAATTGCAAGAATGAAAATAGTTGTGGTAAAATATCATTTTTATGTTTTTGTTCTAAGTGGAAGCAGGTATTAGAAACCTGAAACTAACGTGAAATAATAAAATGAAGTATTCAGATGAATATGTGCAATCTCTGTCACATCCCCAACACGCCACACCCAAAGCAAGACAAATTTATCGTAATCAGTATTGTTAGGTTGCTCCTGTGTAACTCCACCAATATATTAAATAGAAATAATGGATCGGGTCCAACCAAATATATTAAAGCATTTCAATCCGAATAGAATCTCCTCCGGCGAAAAGATTGTGAAAAACAATGTGTGGTAATAAAGAAAATTTAGCGCTAAAATAATTAACGTTCTTTCCTTAACCTTCAGAATTTACTTTTTCATAAAAAAATCTATCACAGCATATTGATTAGCATAGATTTGTCCTGATTGATAGTGGAAAATCATTATCAAATCTTTGCAAATTTTTCCTCATCGGGTAAAATACGGGTGAAATTACCACCATTGAAGTACGGAAGAGCAAGTGTAACAACGGTATTTCACCGCATATTGAACTAAACAAAAGTCAATGAGGAAGGTGGTTACCTTCGGATAAAATGTAAGACCTCAACATTTCAAAAGCGAGCAATAGATCGTCTTAAGGATTAATAGTTTTAGGGCGATGTTTCTTAATATATGACGTTTTATGTATCTAAAATTGAACCAGTTTCAATATGTTTGCCTCTCCCTGTATTATACCCGAAGAGGGGAATATAGCCCACATTGAGGTTGGTTACCCAACTCTGTTTCCCTAATAAAAAATTAAAATCTCACCGTTCAAAATGATGCGGTTTTTCTGTAAAGGAACAGCTGATACCATTTACAGAGAGAAATGATGACGAACCTTCTTATAGTCCTCCTATATTTACCTGAAAAACCTAGAGTGTGTTCAGAACATATTACGCAAATCTCTCTTAGGTAAAAGTGCTTATAAAATGGTCGTTGTAACGGTCTCTTACACTCCGAAGAGCATCTGGAGACGGAAGAAGTCCTCGAATAGATGGTAGCATGAAGATGCGCCACACTGGTCAAAAGCTCTGCAATACCAAGACCGACAAATTCCGAGTATGCGAGGTGGATTCAGGTGTGCTTATTAATTAGTACGTTTTTAGATGACAATTCATACAAGAATTTGTGTATATATAAATATTATCCAAAATATGTGCAATTAGTATAACATAATGTTGCGTTTTGCGTTAAATAAAAAATAATAAAATAAACATATCTAATAAAAGATTAACGCTAGGGGGGGCAATTCCTTAAATGTTAACACAAGTTACAAAATATAAAGAAACTCCTAATGAAAAGTAAGATAATATTTTCCGGTAAATTTCAATGCATTGAAACACCTTACTCTTCGGTAAAAGGTGCTCCCAGAACTACTGAAATGGTGCGAAGTGAGAACTTCTAATAAGCGGGCCAGAAGATAAATTTTGCCAGCTATTGAAAAAATGAAATGCGTTTCATTGAAATGCGGAATTATTAAAAGCAGAAGAAATAGTGACCATTTATTAATGAGTTTATTAGGTGTCTTAAATTGACGTTTTTTATTAATGAAATATCAATAAAATGTATATTATATATACAAAATATTTTATTAGTTGTGTAAAAACCTATTTAATAAAAAATTATAAAATATCTAAAATTACCTTTTATTCGTAAATTATCACATTAATCACGAAAATATGAAATTTCAATATTAAAAGTACGATTTTTTCCTAAATGTTCAACATTTTTGAAATATATTGTTAAAAATTCCATAGAAAATTGAAGTTTTTAACTAGTAGAGTATTTATTAACATGGCACTTATTGAAAAATATAAAATAATAGTTAGTTTACTAAACTATATCTATAACAACCTTGAGAAGCTAAATAGAGAGAAATTAATTTATGATTAATCAGTATATTAAGGTGTACTTAAAATTTGACGTTTTTTAATGAAATTTCAATATTTGTTTTTATATCCTATAATAATTTCAAATATTAATTTGTAGAAAAACATGTTTTATATAAATAAAATTTTAAACTTACTAAAAATTACTTTTATTTATCTTTTAAAATTTCAATAATAAATTATTAACATATTAGAACTCTTAAAAGTAGAATTTTTACCAATAACTTATTTCATTATTTAAAATTATTTGGTAAATCTTAAAAAATGAAGTTTTTAACGGTATTTTTATCTATATATTTTGAAAAATATTTATGTGTTTCATTGAAATGACATTTTAATAATTAAGCAGCAAAAGCGAATTTATTAAATAGTTTTAGGTGTCTTCTTAAAGTTTAGACTTTTTTAATGAAAAATATCAATATGATTTGTGATTTATAATATGTCCAAAATAAGTTTCATATAAAGTTGTGAAATAAAACACGAATGTTTAATAAAAATTATTATAACGTTCTAAAAATTACGAATTTTTTATTTGACGGTCCCCAAATTAGAAACTCTGTTAAAGGACGACTAATTTTATATCCTAATATTTAAAATTTTGAAATTATATTAGTTAAAATCTGAAAAAGAGTTTTTAACGACACAATATAGCTGATTTATAATAAAAGAATATATAAATGTCATGTATATCATTGAAATGCAATTTTCAAAATAGCAGAAAAAGTGCGAAATTATCTAAATTATCGTAGTTTCAAGCGTGTCTTAAAATTAGAATACGTTTCATAAAATGAATACTCAGATATTTGTATTTAAAATATTATTTACCTTTGCAAGAGAATTAATTGTATTCAGCGCTATTAAACTACAACTTATGTGTATTATATATAAAATAAAGAAATTAACTGTCAAAAGATTTCGTCTGTTGTGCAAATAAATTTAAGTCAAATTAATATACATATGAATTTTAGAAGTAAGATATTTTTTGCTCATCATCAAATTCAATCATCAAGAATAATACATATCTTGAAGTAGGTTAATGAGCCCTACTATAAACCAATATGAGTTTTATTCCTATTAACGGATTGATTGATCAGAGCAGCATTAGATGAATGATGAAAAATGCTAGCTCGTATCGCAATACTCGACAATAATAACATGAGCGAAAGGCAAGGTCAGTCAATAATCTAGAATTGAGTTAAGAGATTATATAGCTGGCATGATAAAAATATAGACGATATTTTAATGAAATTGTCAAGTATTGTGTATATTAGAAACAGTATAGCCAAGGATAATTTCATTAAGTTGAGGCAGTAAACCACCTACTGTTTAATAAAAATTTTAGACTGTACCTAAAAATAATACGGTGCTTCTTTCTCCATTACTCACGATCCTCATATCTCACCGATTACAAGAACTTGATACGCGAACCTCCTTCACCCGGACCAATGTTATCAGATGGGTTGCGGCTGAGAAAAGTCAAAACATTAATTGAAAGCAATGTTATGCTTAACCGTATAGATCGGCCTAGATGTGTAATTGGCAATAAATGTTTAATTACATGTTATTTTCAGCAATTGAAAAAACATAAATAGAGGTGTTTCCATGCACGACTAAGCAAATATACAAAAAGACGCCAAGAAAAAAAAGCCGGATACTTATTAAATTAACAGAACTCTAGCCGGTGGAGGCTCTACCTAAAGATATGACCAACCGGAAACCGCCGCAAACGTTATATTAATATGAAATTTACAAATATTTGTTTTGAATATCTAACAATTAAATTATTAAAATATAATTTGTGAAAACTACTGTATTTAAATAAAAAAATTTTAACTTCTAGAAATTACGTTTTTCTTAAATTTATCCATAATTATCAAATTATTTATTTGCAATCATTACTTAAAAGTAAGATTTTTCCTAACTTTCATCATATTTAAATAATTATATTGATGAATATCTTAAAATTGAGTTTTTAATGCTATTTTCAGAATTTTCAGACCATTTGATTAAAAAATAAATTAGTAGTTTTTCCAAAAAATACAATTTCAAAAAAGCAGAAAAAGCGAGTAATTTAAGTATAATTAAGTTTTATAAGGTGTCTAATAAATATGTACTGATTATTTAATGATATATTTCAATATTGGTTTTTAAATATATATACCATAATATTTCATTAGTTGTGTAAAAACCTGTTTTAATAAAAAATTTAACTTCTAAAAATATATTTTTTTTGCTTGAAATTTCCGACATTACAATAATTTTTAGAATCTACTTTAAAAGTACGCATTTTTCCTAAATTTCAAACATTTTAAAATATTTATTTGGTAAATACTTTAAAATTGAATCAGTAAAAGATGAATTTTTGACAGCATTTGAAAAAAATAATGTGGTTTCTATGAAAATATGGTCAATATTTGGCATAAAATTAGAAAAGCGAATTTATTATCAGTTTCAGGTGTCTTAAATTGAGTTGATTTTTTAAATGAAAATTATCGTAAATATTTGATAATTAGTATTAGTAAAATAGATGAAGCATTGGGTTGAAAACCTGTTTAAGCAATTACTCAATTTAAATTTATCTAAGAATATTAGAAAATTATTTCTTTAAATTTGTTCATGGTCCTTGATTAGAACTCTTAAAAGTAGATTTTTCCTAAATTATTTCAACATTTGAAAATTATTTGGTTAGTTGTTTAAAATTGAGGTTTTTTAATAACGGATATTTTCAGCATTTGAAAAAATAATGTGTTTCATTGAAATGCAATTTCAGAAAAAAGCTCAGAAAAGGAAAAGTTAATTATAATTAAATAGTTTTACTGTATGTTTAAATTTTGTTACGTTTTTTAATGAAATTTCAAATTATTGGTTGATTTGTTTTTATAGCCAAATATTTCATTAGTTGTGAAAACCGTTTTTAATAAAAAAAATGAAGTTGTTTAGCTTTCTAAAATTACGCTTTTTCTTAAATTTTCACATTACAGAAATTTAGAACTCTTAAAAGTACGATATTTCCTAAAAAATTTCTAACATTGTTAGTAGATTGAACTGTTTTGGGTAAATCTTAAAATTGAGTTTTTTACTGAATTTTCAGCATTTGTCTGCCGGTGAGCATTTTAAAAAAAATAATGTTGACCTATCTGAATAGAATTAGTCAAATTATTTACAAAGGCAAAGCAGAAAAAGTGGATTAAAATATAGTTGAGGTGTATAACAATTATAATAATACGAAATTTTATATAAGAATATATACAAAATGATCGGCTCCTATAAATAATATACACAAGAATCCATAACTTCAACGAAAACCATGGTAAGTGTGAAAAAATACCTGTGGCAAATTAGAAATAAAAAAAATTATTAAAATAAATATAAACTATAATATTAACCGCTTATTTACTAATAAAAGGATTTTCATGCATTATCATAAATATGAAGAATGACAAATCCCTAATAAAAGTACGGATTTTTTCCTAAAAATCCTGTTCGAATTACAATCCTGAAATAAGCCTAGTTGTAAATGAAAAGGTAAATCCCACATTCAAATTGAGTCTATTACAGGTGTATTAAATTCTTAGCAATTAACCAGTATGGCCAAGAAAAATAATTAATGAGATTTCATAATGAAATGCAATCAAAAAAGAACAGAGAAAAAAAAGTGGAACCTAATTAATTATGTTATATTAAAGGCATAAGTCATTAAGATTGATCCGATTTTTTAAATGAAAATTTCAATATTTGTTATTAAAATATACCAAATATTTACTATATATAAAAAAACCAATGTTTTAATACTAACTAATTTTAACTTAAATACTAAAATTACGCTTTTCTTAAAATTTTTTTTACATTACAAATATAGAACTCTTAGAAATGACGATTTTTAATTCCTAAATTTCAACATATATGAATAATTAATTTGAAGGGATTAAATCGTGTTATAATATTTTTAACAAGGTATTTTCTATAAAGAACATTGAAAAAATAATTGATGTATTCATTGAAATACTTTGCAATTTCATTAAAGATTAAAAAGTCAATTTCTTAAATAGTTTTAGGTGGATACTGAAATGAATAATTTATTTATTTATGATAATTTTCTCTCCAAAGATTTCGCTGTATGATAAAGATATACGGCATTAACATAACTCAATAATACTAGGTATAAAGTCTGCTGAGACAACCTAAAAACCGTAATAATTAAATAATAAAATATATAAGTATATATATAATAAATATTTACGCTTTTTCTTTTAAATTTTCACATACAAATTTAGTACTCTTAAATGTACGATTTTTTTTATAAATTTCAAACATATTAGACAAATTATTCTGGATAAATCTTCCATATAATTGAGAGTGATTCTAAACCGGATTCCAAGGTGAAAACTGCATGATTCAGTCATAATTGAAAAAGTATAATGAAACATAATTGTGTACAAAGAGAAGAAAATTCATCCACACAGATAAAGACTGAGCCAGAAGAACAAGAAGACCTCGATGAAGGTAATAATTTGTTTCAGCTAGCAACGGATGAAATTAATGGAGATTATATGAAATTTTATATAAATAATAGTAACATCCATAGAGAATATATAGAAAAAAGCTCATGAGTAGTCTGTAGAAAAAGAAATAATTTATATATAAAAAAAAGTTTAGCTTTGTGAAAGTCTCAATCCTTTCATTCTTAAATTTGCCACCGAATCTCGACCCAGTGCTCCAATATAAAATAATTTGTGTACAGTAACTTAAAATAAAGAAACATTTACAGTAACTTGAAAATACAAAAATATATTTAAAGTAACTTAAAATACACCAATTTACGTTTCTAAAGAGATTTGAAAGATTTTTACGAGTATTTTCATAGCATTTTAAAAAGAATAATAAATCAATTAAATTATGTTATATTTTGATAAATTGCAAATATTTCAAAAAAGCAGAAAAGTTGATTTGGTAATAATAAATTAATGAGTTTTAGCGGTATCTTCCAATGTTATCGATTATCGATGAATAAATTTTATATTGATATTTGTTTTAAAGACAGTCATAGAACACTCAAATTGTATTGTAAACCTGTTTATTTAATAAAAGATAATTAAAACTTTATCTAAAATTATACGCTCTTTCTGATAAATTTTTCACAGATTACCAATTATTTAGAACTCTTAAAACTTATAAGCTATGTGTGTCTTATCTCTTTCAACATATTGATAAATTAAGATTGGACCAAATCTAAAATTATAGTTTTTAAACGGTATTTTCTAAGCATTATAAAATAAATAATTGTGTTTCATTGAAATTTAGCAATTCATAAAACCAGAAACATGCCGAATGAATAAATAATCAGTTATGCAACAACATTCTCGAAAGTTTGCAATTGAATGGTTTAGATGGTTATGATGAAATTTCACTTACAGGTGATGTAAACTCTTGTACTATGGAAAAAATTGTCACGCAAATATAAAAGCAACATAGCTTTACAAATACCATAGATATCCTATAAAATAAGAAAATTCTCCTGAGATCTTCCGCCTAAAAATGAACGGTGTCATCAAATTTTCACCAGTATACAAAATAATTAGAGAAACATAACTTAAAAAGTGACGATTTTTCATATAAATTTCAACATTTGTAAAGTTTATATAAGGTAAAATCATTAAAAGATCTGATGTTAGTTATTTAGCACTTGAGACTATCCTTTAAACAGACTTTTAAAGAAATATAAATGGATAATAAATCGAAATCGGAAATGCAATTTCAAAAGCAGAAAAGCTGAATTTATTAATAGTTTTAGGTGTCTCTAATTTTACCGTTTTTTAATGAAATTTCAATATTTGTTTTTTATTATTTACCAAAATATATTTACATCATGAGAATATAGATGAAACAGAACCTGTTCTGATAATAGAAATGAGGAATAGTGTCCTACCCAAGAACTATGTTCGTCCAAATATTAACGCTCTTATACTATAAAATAGTATCAGCAATTAATGGACAAAAAATTTAAGATATACTGGCTTAAAGTGACTAGAGTTACACAAATAAAATAAATATCAAACAATATATAGAAAATTAAATAAATAATAGAGAATAAATAATATAAATATAGAGAAATAGAATATATAATTAACATAAAAAGGTAAAATATAATACAGACATTGAAAAAAAATACAGTGGCTCTCAATTGAAAACATAGAGCAGACGGACAAAATAGTCAAGTAACAGTGATGAGCAGAAACACTGAAAAACAAGAAAAATATATCATTAATCAGTAATAAATAAAAGTGATAGCCTTTAAATGTGAGCATTTTCAATTATGATATTATCAATATTTGTAATATATTTTTCAAGACACTTTATTTTCTAAACTTAACTTGGAAACAATAATAACAATATGTAAATTAGCATTAAAAAAGGAATAAGTAACTTCTAGAGAATTACGTAAATCCCTAATCGTAATTACAAACTCTCTCAAGCACAGATTACAACCCAAGTTGTCCGCAGAACGTCTAGAAGTTACGATTTTTCACCACCCTTTCCCACCATCACTCCTGGTGAATAATCCTTTGGTTAAATCCCTTACAACCAATCTCGTCCGAGCCCTCTATCTACACCCGGTCGAGCAGTTTGACGACGGAATAACGCTGTTCCACCCTCGCACCACTCCACAGAATCGGAAAACCAACCCGCAGAAACAGTGAGTCTGCCATTGAAGACCCTTGTTTTACTAATGGGTACGGTTGTAATCAAGATATAAACTGAATGGTGTATTAGAGAAATTTTTATTCTTATTTGTTACTGTATTAATGCAGTTCTTGATATTTTTTCATTAGTAGTGAAAACCAGTTTTAATATAAAAGAATTTTTACTTTCTAAAATTGTACGGACTTTATTTCTTAAATTTTGTCAACATTACTAATTTAGAACTCTTTAAAAAGACGATTTTTCATACTGAAAATTTTCAACATTTGAATATTATTTTAGTAAGAAATTCTTAAATATAGTTTTTTATCAGTTGTTTTTTCAGCATTTAAAAAAATAAATGTGTGTTATTCATTTAAGATATGCAAATTTCAAATAAAAGCCAGAAGTAAATCTTGTGAATTTATTAAACAGTATGTCGCTATGGACACTTATGAGCGTTTTCTAAAGGTTACGATTTTTATATGATTTTTAAGAAATGATATCAAATATTTTCATTAGTGTAGTGAAAACCGAACGACCTCGGCTCTCCTGTAAGAAGGCTCCGGAGTCTTTTACCTTCTCCCTCAAAAAATTAAACAAGCCCCCTTTTCTGAATTTTGCAACAAATTGGTATCATGAAGGGTAGAGAATCTCTATATAAGTTACCCCGGATTTTCCTACACCTGTTCACGGCATAATGTGAACATAAGATGATCTTGAGATAAAGATCCCTGTTAGAGATTCGGAGTATTTTAACGGATGCGGAGCAGTGGAAGTAGATGAGAAATGGTGTTCCTATTGATAAGTCGCGCACCATTTCAAAAAGCATGAGAACAACAAATTCTAAAATATAGGGTTTAGTTGGTCCTTGGAGCAATATGAGAGCGTTATAAAAGTGATAATTTTATCTTAAATATTTTGATTTATTAGTATGAATACCAAAGTAAATAATTTCTATATTAGTTGGTTATGTAAAACCTGTGTTTATATTAAATAAAATTATAACTTTTAAATTATAAAATTGACGGTATCTTAATTTCTATTAAATTTTACTTTTATTACATTACAAATTTTAGAACTCTTAAAAGTTAACGATTTTTTCCTAAATTTCAACATTTGAAAATTATTTTGGTTAAATCTTAAAAATGAGTTTATAAAAAGGTTATTTTCAGCATTTGAAAAAATATGTGGATGTTTCATTATTTGAAATGCAACTCGTCTCTTTTTTTTTTT
>JABUQX010133066.1:0-28647 GCA_015478945.1 Trachelipus rathkii | reverse complement strand
AGTGCAGTTGCTCTCTGAATATGTGTTTAAATTTCGTATTATCAATCTGTATCAAAATTTATATGGGTAAAGTTCGATATAGACTTATTGGAGGTCTTGTAAAATATATTTGAAACACCCTCCTTCATTCCTCCCGCCACTCATCACAATTGATATTGTTATTATTATAAGACTGTTTTTTTTTCCTTTGACCACCACATTATTCTTGACGCTTCATTATATTACTTATTTAATTTTTGTGATCGTTATTGTAAACTGGTTTCATTTATCTAGAATTTAAATTAATAATTTATATTTATATAAATATTAGTTAAAACAAATATATATGATATTATATTATAATAATATATAATTATATTATATACATATTAATCTATATTTTTATATATATAATAATCAATATTATATTATAATATATATATTATAAAATATAAATAATAGTATATATTAATAATATACCATATCTTTGTTACTTCCTTAGATTATATTATATATATAGATTATATATAGGATAAAAATTTAATAAGTTTATAATTTTTATTTTTTCTAGGCAAATTTTTACATTTTTCAAGTTTTCATTATTTTTTACTCAGTTATTTTTTATAGGAGATTTAGTAGTGTCGGTTCTCCCGATCTTCTTTTCTTATCTGATTATCATGACTACCGATGCATTTTTGCTCGGAGATTTTTTTTCTAAATTTTTTTATTTTATCAGAAATTCGGAATACATATCTCATGAGTGGATAACTACCTTCTTTATTCTTCCTCGACCAGTGCTTTTAAATTTTAGATGATTGCACTTCATTTTACTCCTATACGATTTTCGAGGTGCGTTCTTGCCAAAAAACAAAGAAAAAAGAAAAAAAAACATTAAAAAACCCGGTCTTCTATCTCCTCTGGCTCTCTTATATATAAATATTTATAATTTTATATACACTACATATATATTATATCTATTTATAATTATTATAATAATAATATATATAGTAATATATATAGATATAATATATATAAAGTACTATTAATTTTATATTAGAACTATATATAATATAAGTGAACTTTTATGAAAATGTCAGAAACCCACAAGACACCCACAAACAATACGAAATAAATATAGTCCCAAAATCCAAGTGTTCCCGACTGTCTCAAATACCTTGAAAAAGTTTGCAATGCCCCAAAGAGAATGCGGGGTTAAACGGTGGGATAAGATAATGGTGATAGAAAAGTCCATGTATAAGTTTTTTAAAAGGAGTACATAGAAAAATGCAGCATGGCGGTTAACTTAGGGTTAAAACGTGAACACAGATCAGACTGATGATATTGTTAATAGTCTGAAAGTACATCAAGCCCTCCGCAAATAATGACAGTATTAAGACTTGGTGTGGTTTCAGAAATCGTGTCACTTGCTTAACATAGTTATAAGCCGATGAAGGAATGAAAGGACAAATTGGCTTCTACAAAGAGAATGAAGATATTTAGGGGGGATCATTGAGGCGAAAAGCCCAAGATTCTTGAGAGACACATTTAAGAAAAGTTGCAGAAATGGAGAATCACTCATAATGTGTGGTGCATACTATATATAAAAAAGAGATAAATTCTATCCTATATAGAATGCGAGCAACAACGGTGGAGTGAATACGTTCTGAAAACACTTTACAACCAATAACATGTTGGAAGCTTGGTTAGTAATATGCAAAATGATCATTTTGTCCGCAGCGTCCTTCGAAAAGATTATTGTGTCCAGTTGTCATTCAAAAAGATTCTGGTGTCCAGCTGTCCTTCGAAAAAATATCACGAGAAAAAGAAACTCAAGAGAATTTTAAGCACAGACGTAGGTCTGAGTTATATGTTTTAGAAGATATCATAATACTCGTGTTTCTGATGATTACGTCGGGAAGAAAATGAATTTGTGAGGAATCACATTTATTTTGCGCCAAATAGACATACGAAAAAGAATAGAGATCATTGGCCCGGCCAAACCCAGTCACTCTATCAGCTTCAGAATACAATTTAAGAAACGAAAGGTGTAATGCAAAATTGAGCTATCGGCATAATAATACTCGTAACAGTATAGAAGAGAGAGAGTGTGATGGAAGAGAAACCTGACTAAAACCAATATGAAGAATAGCTTGAAAAATAAACCCCGTGGCCATTAAATAGATGTCGAAGTACAGTCCTTAAAATCCAACTAAAGCAAAAATAGTTACACTGGCAAAGAAAATTTTCCACATCAAAGGAATTTTAAAATCTCAATTTAAGATATATATAATTATCCTTCTTACTTCAATTCTCCTTTCAACAGTAATACAATATATATATAAATATATATATATATATATAAATAAATTATATAATAATATATTATATATATATAATATATATAATATATTATTAGATGTATATTATATAATGTATATAATAACTGTGAATTGCAATGCACCACATAAGAGAAAAGTGTATATACAAAAGGAAATCCAAAGTGCGAAAAAGTTCTGTTGCGTTTATTACCGACATCATAAGAAAACGACAATCGCTACTATTATATCTTATTAGCAAAAACGACTGCACAGAATTTCAGAGACACTTCAACGGAAAAGGAGCAACTGTTGAAGCTTTATCAAACAGAAATAATACATTATATTGGATTAGAGAGATGGGTGACAGAAGAGAGAGAGCAGAAGACGTAGAGAGAGAAAGACATGTAGAGAAAGAGAGAGAGAGAAGAGAGAGAAGATAGAAGAGTAGAAGAGATACGGAGACATGAATGACAGAAGAGAAAGGAAGGTAAGAGAGAGAGAGAGAGACGGAGATCGAGAGAGAGAGGAGAAGAGAGTTACCGTTAACTACCCGAGTACTGTTTGCATCATAAACTTCGCCCCAATTGTTACAGGAATAAAAGCATCCTTCTATAAATGTTGAATATATAAAATGAATTTAAGAATAAAAAACATATATAAAAAACTGATTATTTTTATTTATTATTCAATTATATTATTATATATGTATAGATTTTATTATATATTCATTATTATTATTAGTGTATTAATATAAACACTACACACTAATATAATTGTATAATATAATAATATATATATTATATAATATATATATATATATATATATATAGTATATATTATATATACATATATATATATAATAATACAATTTATTGGTGAAATGTGAAAAACTTCCTTTTTCTTATATTCCAACTATCCTTTACCGTCACTTCCTGTGATCCCGACGTGAATAGCGTGATAACCACCCTGCTGACCTTAATTCATCCTCGATTATCCCACTCTTTCCTAACTCTGCTCAACACAATTCCAACGACTCTGACCCTCTATCCCAAAAAGGAGCATCAAAAGAAAAAGTGGTATTAGTATACTATTAATTCTATATTATTTAATAATAATATCTATATATATATTATATATATATAGATATTAAATATATATTAGTTTAATATATATTAAATTATATATATATATATATTAAATATATATATATTATAGTATATAATATTTTTCATTTATATTGCAAAAAATTAATATAACCCTAAAAATTGCAGTTTTTTGAATTTGTATGTACTTGTTTTAACTACAAAAAATCAATATCTCAAGTTTCAAACCTGCCCACGATGAGAGTATAGAGTCAACTAATGGCTTGCCCTTATATTTTGTACAACAACTTGAAAATTCAAAATGACTTTTATTACGAAAAAAAAGTAAGGTCAGCAATTTGACATTATTGAGAATGTCTTTGTAAAAGGCGATATTAGTATTATATATATAGTATATATTATTAAATATATTTATGCAAGTTATATATAATTACATATTATATATTATATACTATATACGTAGTATATATATAATACATATATATATATATTATATATATATATATAGATAATATATATAGCCAAGCTAACAAGTCATTCTAAATTAAGTGAAAATATATACGCAGAAATAGACAAATAACATGTAAATTTTGAAGTAAGAACAATATTCCGTTCCTGAAATTATGATGAAATACCACTCTACAGCGCAAAATCAAACACAATCATCCATCTACTCGTGAAATGACAGGAGGGAGGAGTGAGGGTATAAGATCTCAGTAAATTTCCCTCCTTTCCGAAAATTCAATATTATAAACCTAAAGTAAAAATATAAATATAATTGCCGTCTGGGGATTTCAAAACTACCACATTAATTTTTCCCAGATAAATTATAGAAATTTATTTTGAATATCCCCCGTCATTCAATTATGCTTGGATAAAATTCAAGATCTTACTACTATAAATAATAATACAATAATTTTTATTCATATCATATTACTATTAAATATCTATATATTACCTTTTATCTTACTATAACTATTACCCTATTTATTATTATATACTTTATATATATACTATATATATATATATCTAATATATATATTCCTTAGTTATAATACTATAATCTAATTAGTATATTAAACAGTACTTACATTTGCTTATTTTGCTAAGGAAGAAAATTAAATAATCCCAAAATTAGAACAATGGATTTCTGTAAATGTTTTTCTCTAGTATATTACCTTTTTATTTTTATTTATTTTATTTTTTTTAATCTAACTGTATATGAAGGATAGTTTAAGAGCTGGTCTACAAAATATAATTTATCACGATTTATATATTATATATAAATTCTATATATATTTTATATATAATATATATTTATTATATGTATTATACTAATAGTTATATATATATAATATATATATATATAACTATATGATATTATATTATACTATATATACTTTTAATATATTAGTATATAATATATATATTATATATAACATATTCCAGTATTATACCTTAATTTATATCGCTTGAAATAGTACCAAGCGATATAATTAATTAATAAACTAATAAATATTTTATTCAATTAATTATATAATTATTATTATATATTATTATTTTTAGTATATTATTATTATTATGTATATGTATTCATATATATTATATAGAAATTAGAATAAAAAGAGAGGAAAAAAATATGAATTCAAAAAAGAAATACAAACCATAAAGCTCACAGCTATAATAAAAACATATTTGAACTGAATAAATATCAGGAAAAATTTGAATGGTGAAATAAACTATCTGCGTTTAATAAAATAATACTAATAATAATGAGTCGGAGTCGGAATATAAATTCCCAGAATGTATATTATAGTATACTATATAGTATAGGCTATATATATATATATACTATATATATACACTATATTATATAATCTAATATAAATTTTAATTATAGTAGTAATATTAATATTACTATATAATATATAAATATAAATATATAATTAAAAAATTTTGCGTTTTTAAGAATTACAAAAAAAATAAATTATATTAAAAACCTAAGTATAATAAATATTATCAATAAATGACCTCATATTCCCCAGAAACGGTCACTTCTTTATATCACCCTTCTCCATTACACAATTCATATCTCCCGGAAATTTGGATGAAACTCACGAAATGAATAATACTTTAAGTTTAGCTCTTTAAAACCCTTGCATTTTCTCATGTGAGACATGATTAGCCAAAATTGTTTTTCTCGCCACAAATGTATGTGGATAAATTGATTCTTCGACTGAATAGCCCGTGCTCCCATTATTATTAGAATCTTATGCTTATTTTGCCTGTTGACTCTTCATAAGAATACATTATATACCATCGTAATTAATAGTTTATATGCCTACATAAACTACCTAGCACATTTTGCTGCTTTCGCAAATAAATGCCTTTCAAATAGAACTTCACTTTCTATTTTCTATTAAGCACGATATTTAATTCATTGACATTCTGCCAATTGAGCAACTTATTGATCAAGGGAATATCCCCTTGTAACTCGTTAGAGGACTTATCCCTCAGTATATCATGATCGAAATATATAATAATCATATATATTAAATATATATAATATATATATTAGAAACACTTTATGAAAAATATAATAATAATAATAATATACTATAGTATATATTAGTATATACCTCTTTGTACAATATGTATTGTATAATATAATATAGTATAGATATCTAATCTAATTATTTAATCTCCATTCTATGCATAACTAATAGAGTACATAATACAATTAGTATTTTTATCTTTAAGGGAAAAATAATAAATTAATATATTTAGATAAAATCGACCGAAGTAAATTTATATTCAATTCTTAATTAATTTAAAAATATTGAAATGATAAAAACCAAACTTTTATATATATATATATATAATATATATAAATATATATATATATTATATAATTATATATATTATATAATATAATTATGTAATATATATTATAATATAATTATGCAAAATATATTTAATTATCATGTATTTTTGGGTATGTCTCATTTATTTACATTATATTTTAAAAACATTTATATTTATCAAAATTTTACTATTATTTACCTATAGACCAATTATTTTCAACCTTTCGAACAGTATTTCAACCAGTATAGACAAACATTCAATAATACTTAATAGGCAATAATTAACTAATAAATAATAATAACTTAATATAATTAATAATATTAATAGCAGATAATACAAAAATAATAGATATTATAATAATAAATAATGCCAATCATAATAATATAATTATATTAATAAAATAATAATATAATAATAATAAAAAAAATAATCAACATACAATAATAATATATAAAAATAAAATAATAAATCGCAAACCAAATCATGAACTAAACCATAACGAAAAACAATAAATAATAAATAACTAATTTCAATCTTAAAAATAAATGTGATAATATATTCTAGAAAAGCAATTATATATTCAATAAAATACTAATTTATGTACATATAATATAGTAGTTCTTAGAAAATCTTTTTATATAAGTTATTGATATATAAAATATATATTAATAATAATATATTAATATATATATATATAATATATATATTAGAGTATTATATATCACTTACCTTCTATATTAAATACAGACTATATCTTTCTCAGCTCACACCCATTTTTATAATACCATATTTCTGGGTAAGTAAAAATAAGATAACCTATTAGTCCATCACTATACTCTCCAATACAGTCAGGTACGCACAAACCTGCAAACCATCTCTACGAATTAACTTCCACAAAAAAGGAAGAAAATATGCTTATAAAATCTAAAATTGAGATCTCAATACTAGTTCCTTCCAATAGACAACCAATTAAGCCAAAACAATGCCACCTATTTCATACTAATTATTATATATAACGTTATAGTATTAATATACTATATTATAATATATATATAAATAATATATATATAGATACTCTATTATAAATATATATTATATATATACTATTAATATATATATAGTTATATTGTCTAGATAATAAATAATATAACTTGATCCCTGTCATCAAATTACATTATTATGACCGTTACCACTGGCATACCTACTTCAATCACATTCTTTTAATTATATGATACACTTGCATGTCAGATGTAGCACTTCCACTTTTATACTGTGGATGGATTTCATATCATGATGCAGGTATACTTATGTATGTATGTTGTGTCCTTGTCGTAGCCACAGCTATTTGGCAATCGATAAATCATTTCCGAAAGCGTCGCAGTGGCAAATCAATAGTTCCGTCGATTGATTATGTAGACTCCCCGGCGAATTGATACGTCATTTGTGTACTATTTTTTTTGTCTAAATGAATTAGGAACAGCTATTTATGCATTTTTAAAAATATTATTATTATATATTCTCTTTAATATGAAAGAGAGTAATGATGTCAATATAGAAATATTTTAAACGACGTAAAGAGAAAGAGCTTTCTAGAATCTAAACTTTTTTCCCTTTATCTTATCAAAACCAGTTATAAAAATTGCAACCGCCCAATCATGGTCCCTTTCATTATGATATCCTTTAAAAAAGCAAAATTAAAACCAGTAAAGCCATACAAATATAAACATATCTACACACACACACACACACACCTACACATAATATTATAATAATTTAATTATAATAAAATTATTAATATATAATTATATAATTTATATAATTATATTATATTATATATAAAATTATTATATATTATACTTAATATATATATATATATAAATATTATATAAAATGATAATATATATTATTATTAATAAATATAATAAGACTATATATATATATATTATATATAAATAGAATAATATAATTATATTAAATTATAATAATATATATATATATTATATACATAGGTGTTATATAATATATATTATATTATATAAATCCATTATGATAAATTATTATACTACAGATACTCATAGCGCAGTATGAGTTTATTAATCAGAAATTTACATCACAATTTAACTTATGAATGACACGTATTGATATGTAAATAAAAACCAGTTTCTCATATATATAAATTATATATATAAATAATATATATTTATAATATATATATATATTATATAAATTAAATATATTATATTATATATATATATTAAAGCACTTATCCTTAAAAGAAGTACATAAATATGAATACGAAAATCGAAACTTGTTGCCAGCCTTCACGCTTAGCTAAATCCATAAACATCCAAATTTCAAATGCTTTTTTTTTATGTAATTTCTAATTTAATTAGTAAAATTCTTTTTATAAAGTTTTTTAAGGTGTGAGACAGAGAGGGGACCAAGTCCCCCTCGTCCCCCAACCCCGAGCCGAGAGACCCTGACCTTCCCACGCTATTTAACTGACGGGTATTCCTTAGTTAAAAAAAAAAAAAAAAATCTATGGATCTGTTAGAATGATTTTGAACTAATGTTGAAGACATTACGTACATGTTTTCGATATAATGTATTAACTTCTTTTAAAGACAATTCTAATTGAAAATAGATATAAAATCTCTTTTATTTAATAGTATAAATTAATATATACAGAATTATTAATATAAGAATTAAAAATTAGCAAAACTTTTTTATGGTTAATGGAAACTCAGTAAAATATTGTACGTGTAAATTTTCTAATTAATAAACTCAATTCTATTAGTATAATTATACATTTATTCTAATTAAATTGTAATAAATAAATAGATATATATTTTATCTAAATATATGAATAATACACATAATATATATATATATATATATTAAATAATAATATATATATTAATAATATATATATATATTTAAATATATAGCTCATGCCTTATCCTGACTAATGTAGCCGAAGTCAATATTGTTTGTAATTTTTATTATCAACCAATTGTCGACAGTACCGGCATGAGCGAAAAAGTTTGAATCTATTTTCTCTATAAAAGATACTTTCTTAAAAAGGTTAGTTTGATTGAATTGAAACTAATTAGAAGTTAAAAAAATATACAACTAAAATAATTGTAGTTAAGCAAGTTATATATTTTGATTACATAAAAGTTTTAAAGCTGGTAAACTTTTTACAATTTTTATTTTACTTTATCAAAGAAAAACTTTCGATTGCTTTAAGCTATCTCATCACAGATAATAGATGTTGATGCATATATAATAATATATTATACTTACTATATAATATAGATTATATAATAAAATATATATATTATATATAATGTAAAATATATATATTTAAATATATAGTTATATATTGGGGTCCAAGACTATGAACCTTTTATTCTCAAGAATCTTGTGTTCCATCTTGAGTGTCATTTTCTTCTTCAGCTTCTATCCTTGAAGAACTGTCTCCACAGCTTTCTATTGAATCTTGTCCCTTCATATAGTGCCCTTGTCCACTTTTTATTCCTTTCTCTTCTGTTTATAATTACTCAATTTAATATTTTGTCCTATTCAATACTTTAATACATCCGTTTGAAACTTTTTTTAACTTTTTTTTGAAATATTCATAACTCTTCAATCCTTATAGATCTTCAACTTATTATAGTCTTCCTTCGTTTAGCTCCTTATTTTTGATATTTATTATTCTTCTCTTCTTTCTATTTCTCTTTATTTGTCTGAGCTGCTTATCCTGTATTCTTCTAAGTGTTGCCAAATCTAAATTCACTTTCTTCACCCTCCTATCTGTTAAAAAGTATTTTGTAAAACTATAATTCCGCTTTCAACATGATCTAAATCAGCACTTAAATAAATTATCAGTACAGCATTTTCCAGCAGTAGTTCTGTTATTCATAGGTTATATCACCTATTGCAATAAATCTCGTGAGATGAGATTTTAGTCCATCTCCAACTCTAGGAGGATACCAAGTTAGGCAAACATACAAACATACAGAAAGGCAGATAAGTTTTCTCACAATTGCAGTAAACTCTAGGGATACAATAAAAAAGTTTTTGACCAAAAAGTAAAGTAAGTAATGCGCCAAAATTATAATCAAAAACACCTATCGAAGCCTACCAACATAAAGACATTTGTTGCTCTTCGACTCGTTTTCTGCGGCTTATAAAAAAGTGAGTTTTTTCTACATCCGTTACATACATATCAATGAAGATTAAAATAATTCAATGCTTGTCCACTTTAACTTAGTAAAACTTATCAGAGTAATTCCACTTCCCAGTGGGTATCAACTTTCTATACTAGATACTCTGCAAATTCTCCTATGCTTGTTATAAATACACCACTTCATAAAAAATAGACATTCGCGAATATCATTTACACTAACTTTTATAATTCGTAAACTCCTGTCCTACATTTCACCCCATCCCTTCCTGTCTTATTATTTTATTGATGAAACCTTACTTCTCAAAGTTGAGAGGCCACATATAAACAAAAGTACACCATATACAGTATGAAATGAAAAAAAAGTTTCAAAATCTGGTTTCTAGAGCTCTTTTAATATTAATTACAACTCCCTCTAATTGTTTTTTCCTACATCATCATCACTCATCTTCGTATTTCAGTTACCCTTCAATCTTATCTCTTAAACTGAAAATTAATTTTATACGATCTTTAAAAATATTCTATTTTATATGATGAAACCTTATCGAACTCATTATATAATCTCTAAGAAATCACGCACATTTTAAAGCCAACTCCCTCTGCAGTTGGAATAACATTCATTAAACAACCTCAGTATACAGTCTATCAGGAAATTTTTTGGTTATTATATGATCTACAAGTTGATGTAAATAAACCATCATATTACGTTCGTTAGTATTATAGTTCGTTTATCACGAACGGATGATCGATATAGACCAGGGTTATGCTACATTTTTGTTAAATATTACCATGTTAATGTAAAATTAAGGCCATGGGGCGTTAAAGTGATGACTTGAATAAGTATGTGAATAGGTAGTTGGTTAGGTTACCTATAAACTGGTTCGTTAAGTATCGGTAACTTTAATGTCTGGAGTAGATTATTTCTTCGCAGCGTAACGAGATTATGTTGTATGGTTTGGTCAGATGCTACATTATATCCTATAAGTCACGGAGGGTCTCGGTACTAATGAGTAACAGAAGTTTCAAAACAAAAACAATAATAAAATACAATACAAAAAATATAATAAAAAACAACACAATATAAGACAATTGATAAAAACAAGAAAATATATAAAAATAATCACATCACAAAATAAAAAATAACAATGAAAAAAACATACAACAACAGAAAAAACAGAAAATAAATAACAACAAAAATAAAAAAAAAAAAAACTCTAATAGATACAACACACTCGACACCTGACATACGACATAACACGAGTATCCACCTTACTACAACAGAGATCATGGCTTAGAATAACACTAACAATCTGCAAAAGACTTAACTCTATTTCGCGCTCCCTATTGTTCACATCACTACTCATCCGACAACTGATTACCTTCCCGAAAACCTAAGCATGTTTGACCGCTCCTGCACCCTAAGTCACAGATTAGATCACAATAGCGAATCATGAATGCCGTCTGGTACAACTGCACGGATGTAGAGCGTTAAGGTCGAAGGTACACAATCTTGACTTCACCGACGCTATAGTATTGATTAGATGACATCTCATTAACGTAGCCTCATTTACTGAACTTTCTAAAAAATCCTCAAGCTAAAAACTATTACACCTTTACTAGTATTTAATTACAAAGGAACTATTTTCAATACTGTTACATGTCTTTGATCTGCACGACAACGGAGCTCTACATCTTTGAGTCTATATTTATGATTAAAAACCTTTTGTATTACATTATCTCTTAAATTCCCCTGAGGAATTACGACTTACATTTAGGTGATCTGAAATCTAGTTCGTTACTAATATAACCATGGTACCATAATAGCTAATTAATCGGCAAATAGATCATTTAGTTATCCACGCGACCAATATGATGCTAGCCTATGTTCACCTAGTGCATCATAACTCATCACTGTCATACCAGTTTACATAATATATATCGTGCTCGGCTCTAACATCTGTAACAAACACTATCTATCACTTATAATATAATAGACACAGGAAAGTATGCTAATACTTATTGCAAGCATCATCTTGAAACCTTTATGATATACCTATAATACACTGCAGAAACAAAAAATAATACGCCTCGAGGTATACACTTTAGACGATAGGCTTGAAAAAGTCGACTGAAATAGAGTATTACGTTATATGTTATTCTGTATTACTACGTACGTTCTCACTAGTGTCTATAGTACTGTACACTCCTCATTATCTGTTAAAGTAGTTTATATACGTGATCGTAAGCGATTGATGTGCTATGTGATCCACTGACTCTAATACATCACACATGACGTTAGATCACTGATTTTCATCACTTTTGCTCAGGTCGTCTCGCAGTCGTACTGCATTTGCTTCTGCCTAATGGGCAGATTAGCACATCTCAGTGTGATTAATGTGAAACAACCATTTTATTGTTAACGCAACCCACCTTTACTATCAGATGGTAGTATATACCCACTGTATAAAGAAACTTAGTTTTCTGCTACTACATGTATTAATCCCTATAATTGGACAACACTACGACAAACTGTCACTCTTTGAATCAACCTATGAACTACATATTGGATCAAAACGACTCATGATCGTTCAATAGCATTGACAGCGTCGGAGATCGAGACAGGACGCTTCGCGTATTCTACGCACTCTCACATACTCAGCTTGCATTACTGTGATAGATAGATAAATCCACTATTTTCATGAGTTGTTATCCAATAATGATAAGTCGAATATGCGTACTTCAAGAGCGAACATATTCCATTTAGATCAAACGCTTGATGAAGAGTTTGAAGCGAGCACAAGAGACAGTTGTGGGCATGAAGTGAGTTGTAATAATTACTATAGATACACCATCTTAAAGAAGCGTACTAATCCTAGTCAAAAGCTGATACGACTCTTTTATCGCAACTAACTTCTGTTAGTTTAACAAGAGCTATCTATATTTCGTGCATAGTCAAGTTATGTTATCCTAATCAGAATTGTAACATTAATTTTTTATGTCACTGCGTATGCCTAATGCTAAGTCATTTAGCTTGGTATGTGAAATATACATTACTAACAGTAGTAATCGACATTGCCATCAATCGATAATTAGCCTAACTTTATGATTAAATTCTTTCTGTTAAATATACTTATCCGTGTTAATATAAAATTAACATTGTTGCACTGTTAGAGATCATGCTTGACAAGAAGTCCATGTGCAAAGCTACCGCATTTATCGATCGCTATGTTAAGTTTACTTAGCCTGTTCGTTACAGTGTAGGAACGTTGTTAACGGTTAAACAGTTTTTCATGTTTAAAGTGTGTCAGGTTGTCCTTGCTGCATTTATTCATAGTTCAGATCGAGCTATGCTAAGTAATCTTAATTAATGTGAAAACTTTGTTTACGTTAGGCAATATCGTTTGATCAGTATAATAATATTGATTTCCGAAGAGTAATTTTTGTTTAAATATATGATTTTAATATAAAATAACATTGTCTTTCCGAGATGTACCTGTTCGAATAGGTTATGCGTTTATATGCTACCGTTAGGTACTTTTCACTTTTCTTACTAGCTGTTGACTTTGTTAATTTTAACTCGTTTATTCGTAGTTTTAAGTTTTGTTAGGTTTGGTTAGTTGACATTATATTCTCTAGACGTGAGTGAACTATATGTTTACTGTCATTAATGTGAAAATTTGTTACCTAGCGTATATATCGCTTCGATGCAGTGATCTATGAAAGAATCTTATTTTTATGCTTCTAACCAAAATGATACCTCAATGTCATGTTTAACCATTGAGAACAATAGCAACAAATCAGATATAGAAATGAGGATTGAGGTGGAAATCTCTAAAACGGGAATCCAAGTGTGTGGGGGTAGTTTGGGAATTACTGATTTACCGATTTACTCCTTTTTCTTTTGTGAAAAAATGCAAAATTTTCAAGTTAGTGTGTGTGTGTTTGAATTTATCTGATTACCGCTTTTAACTCTTTACGTGTATGTAAAAATGTAATTGTTTTTTACGTTACTTTAAACATAAAAGAAGAATAAATTTTAGTTAAAAACAAAAAAGTTTTAAAGAAATAAAATCAAAGAAAAAATGTTTTTTTAAAAACAATAGTTTTAAAGAAATTGAAATTAAAACATACATTAAAGCTTTTATTTTAAAAAACAAAAAAGTTTATAGAAATGAAAGAAAATGTATAAAATAAATAAATCTAAAACAAACACCCAGACACATACTGCATTGCTTAAACGAATATTACCACATTCAGCTCTTCGTACCTGGTCTCGTTTCTGCTAATGCCATGTTAGTTATTTTTACTGTTGTTAAACACGTTATGAAACTTGTTATTGTCTTAGCAAGTTAATTCGGGCGTAAGGTAGTTAGGTTTTTGATCATTGTTCGTTTTAGTCTTAGTTCAGGCTATGATAGGTTAGCTTTATTGGTACTGATGTTAAAACTTTGGTTACGTCGAACGCATACTATTACGTTGGAGCCAGCATGATAAAATAGGTTAATTATGGTAAATCTAATTACGTTATAATACCTCACACCCATGGTACGTATGTTAAGTAAAAAAATAGGTATGTTTAGAGATATGTTTGACAAAAAAAGTGGAGGTTAGGTTACGTTCTGTATGCAATGTATGTCTTTACTGTGTTAAGTATGAAACTTTGTTAATGTTACACTGTTTATTCCGTGTTTAAGATGTGCTGTAGGTTGCTCTGGTCATTATATTCTTAGTTCAGGATTATATCGTTAGCTTTAATCTTGTGCGTTGAAGAACTGTTGCCTACATCTGGTTAGCATAAATTTGTGGGTCAGATGTTAATTAGCTTAGGTTAGGATAAATTTTTGTTATATTACTGATGTAATGTAAAATAACAGTGATATGTTAGGAGATATGTTTGAAAAAAGGGGTGAATAGGGGTACGGTCTTGTATGCACGTAAGTTACTTTCTTGTTTAAGATGGTATTCTTGTTAAATGTTGGACTGTTATCGTGTTTAAGGTATTGTTTAGGTTTGATGTTATTAACATGATATTCTTACATCAGGTTATGTTATGTTAGTTTTATTGATGCTGAAAACTTGTTATGTCAACATATATTCGAGGGTTAGTATAAAAAGAACATATTTTTTATGCTAGTTTATCCAAAATGATACTCGAAATAGACTTGAATCAATAGATCAATAGATCAATATATCATAAACAGGGTTGGAGGGTCAATTAGATCAGGGTGGGACGGGGAGGGGGAGGGATGTGGCTGATTTACTGATTCACTGATTACTGCTTTGGGTGTATTAAAAAGTAAATTTTTTACGTTATAATCATAAAAAAAATAAAAATTTTAGTAAAAAGAAAAAGTTTTAAGGAAAACAAAAAAAACAAAAAAGTTTTAAAGAAATGAAATTATAAATAAATAAAAGCTTTTTAAAAACTAAAAAGGTTTAAAGAAATGAAATTAAAAGAATAAATAAAAGTTTTTAAAAACAAAAAGTTTTAAAGAATTAAATTAAAAAAAAATAAATAAATAAATAAATAAACAAACACAGCTGATTACTGATTTGTTTAAATTGAAGACATTTACCGCAATCAGCTTCGACCTGTTTCATTCTGTATGCCATTGTTAGTTAGCGTTACTGTTGTTAAGTTATGAAAGCTTGGTTATTTTTGCAGTATTCGAGCTTAAGTATGTTAGGGTTTTGTCATTGTCATTTATTTCGTAGTTTCACGTTGATGCTATGTTTGCTGTTATTATGTGGAAACTTTGTGACTTAGCATATAATTCATTGATCAGTATATGACAAAACAAGGTATGATACCAATTTTGGTAAATATTACTATTGTTAATGTAAAAATATCCACGATATGTTAGAAAAAGTGTGAGTAGGTTACGTTCTGTATGCAATGTTAGTTACTTTACTGTTGTAAAGTATGGCACTGTGTTAATAATTAGCAGTTTATTCGGGTAAAAGCGTGTTTAGGTTTTGTCGTTGACGTTATATGCTTAGTTCAGATAATATTATATGTTAGCATATTGATGTGAAAACTTTTGTCGCGTTAGCATATATTCGTTGGTCAGCATGATAAATGTTAAAAGTTTATTCATGCATAAGGTATGTAGGTTTTGTCGTTGTACATTATTATCGTAGTTCAGTTTTGATGCTTGTTTGCTTTATTGTTGGAAAATTGTTACGAAAGCATATATTCAATGAAATCAGTATGATAATTAGACAATGTTATGATAAATTTTGTTAAATATTACTAGGTTAATGTGAAAATATCCATGATATGTTAGAAAAAGTATGAGTAGGTTACGTTCTGTATGCAATGTTAGTTACTTTTACTGTTGTTAAGTATAGAAACTTTGTAATGTCAGCAATTTATTTCGTTGCTTAAAGTGTGTTAAAGGTGTTTGTCGTTCGTACATTAATTCTAGTTCAGATTATGACAGTTTAGCATTATTGATTTGAATACTTATGTCAGCATTAGCATATATTTGTGGCAGTAAAAGATCTTATTTATATGTTATGTTATCTAAAATGAACACTCGAAATATGACTTGAATCAAATATCATAGATCAATAACCAACAGATCAGGTTTGTAGGGAGGGGAGGGGTGCCTTGATTTACTTATTTACTGCTTTTGGGGTATGTAAAACTCAATTTTTTTTAAGTTTTAAACATAAAAAAATAAAAAATTTATAATTTTTATTTTTTTATTTTTTTTTTTTTTTTTTTTTTTTTTTTTTTTTTTTTTTTTTTTTTTTTTTTTTTTTATTTTTTATTATTTATTTATTATTTGTTTATTTATTTATTTATTTATTTATTTATTTTTTTATTTATTTATTTATTTATTTATTTATTTATTAATTTTATTTATTTTTTGTTTTTTTATATATTTATTTATTTATTTATTTATTTATTTATTTATTTATTTACGAACTTACAACCCTCATATTCGAGTTATACGTCCTTATAAACATATATTTTGATAAATATGGAACTAGACGACTATTTATTAATTCAGCATTGCACCGGTGCCAGCACCACTTGCACCACTTGCTCATATGACTTTAACAGGTTACATAAAAGGCCAGTACGCTGTGTAACTTTATTATGCAAATAATATAGCATCGGGAACACATTAAATATAGTGGTAAAATTGTCTAGATTCCCCAGGAATCCCTGGGGGCCTGCGAATGGGTCCAGTATTTGATTGATGCTTTTCCTTTAATGTGGTACGTTATCGCGGTGAAGGGTCTTTGTGTGGATGGTGTTACGCAATAACGTGTATGGCCACCTCTGGCATGCTCTAAATGAGGTGCCGAATGTCCTCCACAGAAATCTGATCCCATATGCGACCCACCACCTGCCCCAGTCGCTGGAGGGTTCCTGGCGGTCGTTGCAGCTGTCGCAACCGCAGTTTCAACATGTCCCACAATATTAGGCTTAACGTATCGGGCTTAAATTTGCATGAGAGCTATATGATGACGTAATCTCGTTGGAGACGAGATTACGTTACTCTGCGCTCTCCCGTAGGGGGAGCGCTGCCCCCTAAAAATTAAAATGATCGCAGAAGACTAAAACTTGGAGACAGGGTAGAGGATTTGGAGTCGGAGACGGAGTTGGAGTTGGATTCGGCTTCGGATTCCGGAGACCCCCGGAGGGGGCCCCTTCCTGAAAAAAGAAGAAGAAATGCATGGAGTGCGCAAAACAGAGAGAAAGAGAAGAAGAAAGAAGAAGGAGGTAAAGGAGGAAGAAGAAATGAGAAGGAGAAGTCTTGAGAAGATTTTCAGGATGTCAGAAGATTGGATCTGAAGACCGCCCTCCGTGCTGGAGGGCCGAGCATTAGCTAAGTTAATAAACAATCGTATAACAACAATGTTGGTATCCTTATATATGTTATCGAGTCTGTAGATTTCAAAAAATGATGGTTTCAGAACCATCAAAAAAAAAAAAAATTAAATAAATAAATAATTAAATAAATAAATAAATAAAATTTCTTATTCTTTTTATGTTTATAACTTACAAATTTACGTTTTTACATACATTGAAAAAGCAGTAAATCAGTTAAATCAGTAAATCAAAACTGCCCTCCCTCAGCCCTTCCATGATTTATTGATCTATTGATCTATTGATGTTTCAAGTCATATTTTACTAAAACTGTCATGTTTTACATACCCTAAATCAGTAAATCAAACCACCCACCTACACTCCTGTCCAATCATTGTTCTACTGATCTATTGATTCTATCGGATTTCTGTATTCTATTGATCTATTGATTCAGTCACTTTTTACTAAGAAATTATCCATGTTTTACATACCCTAAATCAGTGAATCAACCGGGCCTACCACACTGGACCCACTATCCTGATTCGAATATGTACTTGAGCAGAAAATTCTAAGTCCCATTCGAGTATCCATTTGATAAAACATAACATAAAAACCAAATTCTTGTATACAGACTGATCAACGAAATATTTATGCTAACGAAACCAAAGGTTTTCACATTAATAAAGCTTTACTTAGCATCATCTGAACTATGAATATAATACACAACGACAAACCTAACACACTACGCACGAATAAACTCTAAACATTAACAAAGTTCCATACTTAACAACAGTTAAAGTACTAGAACAGCGTACAAAAGTAACCTATTCACACTTTTTCAAGGCATATCTCTAACATATCAATGTTTAATTTTACATTTACAACTATTGATTTTACCCGTCGCATGTCGAGTATCACTCGGATAAAAACATAGCACAAAAATGAGTTCTTTTATACTAACCAGCGAATATATGCTAACCTAAAAATGTTTTCACATAACAAAGCTAACATTACATCATATGAACTAAGAAAATAAGTTGAACAACGACAAACCTAACACAACATACGCACTAATAAACTGTTAACATTAGCAAAGATCCAAACTTAACACCGAGTAAAGTTACACTAACATGCATCAAAACGTAACCTTTCCTTCTGTTCAAGCCTATCTCTAACCATTATTAACGTTAATCTTACACTGACACAGTAACATTTAGCAAAATCTGTATCATAACCTTGTCCGATTAGCATACGA
The DNA here is from genome assembly GCA_015478945.1 of Trachelipus rathkii. Taxonomy (NCBI): domain Eukaryota; kingdom Metazoa; phylum Arthropoda; class Malacostraca; order Isopoda; family Trachelipodidae; genus Trachelipus; species Trachelipus rathkii. Next base: position 9,113 of record JABUQX010133066.1, on the reverse strand, counting down.
TCAACGAATATCTCTAACCGTAATAAAGTCCACAATCTTCAAAAAGCTAACAGCGTAACATTGAACTACGAAATAATGTACAACGACAAACCCGACACACCATACGCACGAAGTAACTGTTAAGCATTAAACAAAGTTCCACACTAACACCAGTATAACTAACATTGCATTGCAAAACGTAACCTATTCATACTTTTCAAACATATCTGCTAAAACATATAAGTAATCTTACAATGACACAGTTAACATTTAGCAAAAATGTAATATAAACCTTCTCCGATTATCATACAGACCAACGACTATATTCTAACGTAACAAAGTCATTTTACATATTCATAGTAATATTTAACAAACAATTATCATAACCTTACCTAAATATCATAAATCCCAGCAAATAATTGCAAACTAACAAAGGTTTTATCCAAAACATAGCATAAAAATAATTTTTTTGAATAAAATATCATAGTAAAGTGTTAATAGTTTACCGAATTTAAAGCAGTTATTCAGTAAATCAGTAAATCAGACCACCCGTCCCCTACCCGCCCCTCACCTTACCCATCCCGTCCACGACCTTTTGATCTTGTCGATCTAATAATTCAGGTCATATATAAAGTACCATTTCGGATAAACATAGTACAAAAATTAATTCTTTCATATACTAACCAACGAATATGATGGCTGTCGTAACAGTTGTTTTCACATTATGAAGGCTAACATAGCATTACTAGAACTAAAAATATAATGTACAGACAAACCTAACACAACCGCTTACGCGTCACCTCACTACTAACATTACAAAATTCCATACTTAACAACAATAAAGTACCTAGCACAGCGTACAAAACGTAACCTATTCACACTTTTTCAAGAATATCTCTAACATATCAATGTTAATTTTACATTAACACTATTGATTTACGTCGCATTTCGAGAATCATTTCGGATAAACATAGCACAAAAAGTGAGTTCTTTATGTACTAACCAGCGAATATATGCTAACATAGCAATGTTTTCACATTAATAAAGCTAACATGCACATTTCATGCATGAACTAAGAAAATAATGTACAACGACAAACTTAACACATCTTACGCACTAATAAACAGTTACATTAACAAAGTTTCACACTTAACACCCAGTAAAGTAAATAGCATTGCATACAAAACGTAACCTATTCATACTTTTTCCAAGCATATCTCTAACAAATTAACGTTTATTTTACATTGACCCAGTAATATTTAAAAAAAATTTATCATAACCTTGTCTAATTATCATACAGACCAACGAATAATTGTAAACATAACAAAGTTTTTTCCAAACATAACGTAAAAAACAAGTTCTTTGAATAAAATATCATAGTAAATTGTAATAGTTTACTGATTTTAAAGCAGTAAATCAGTAAATCAAACCATCAACCCCTCCCCACACCTCCCACCATGACTTTTGAGGACTGATATTGATTCATGTCAAATTTCGAGTATCATTTCGGCTAAACATAACACAAAAATAAGTTTTTTATATACTAACCATCGAATATATGCTAACGTAACAAAGTTTTCACATTAATAAAGCTAACATAACATAACCTGAACTAAGAATATAATGTACAACGACAAACCTAACACACCATACGTACAAATAAACTACTAACATTAACAAACTTCCGCACTTAACAACACTATTGATTTACGTCGCATTTCGAGTATCATTTCGGATAAACATAGCACAAAAAATGAGTTCTTTATATACTAACCAGCGAATATATGCTAACATAACAATGTTTTCATATTAATAAAGAACATCATATGAACTAGAAAATTAATACAACAGACAAAAACTTAACACAACTTACGCACAATAAACAGTTAACATTAACATAGTTCCACACTTAACACCGGTAAAGTAAATAGCATTGCATACAAAACGTTACCTATTCATACTTTTTCTAAGCATATCTCTAACAAATTAACGTTAATTTTTCATTGACACAGTAATATTTAACAAAAATTTATTATAACCTTGTCTAACTATCATACAGACCAACGAATAACTACTAACATTAACAAAGATCCATACTTAACAACAGTAAAGTACCTAGCACAGCGTACAAAACGTAACCTATTCACACTTCCTATATATCAAGCATATCTCTAACTAACATTATATCAATGTATTTAATTTAATCTATTAACACAATGTAAGTTACGTCGCTTTTCGAGTATAATCATTCGGTAAATTTAAAATACATAGTACACAAAGATGGAATATATATCTTTATATTTAACTATAAAACCAGCGAATATATTAATGCTATAAAATAAACTATGTTTTCACATTAATAAAAATAGCTAACATAGCATCAATTCTGAACTAAGAAAATAATTGTACAACGACAAAATAAAATACTTAACACATATCCTTACGCACTAATAAACAGTTAACATTAAACCTTAAAAGATTCACACTTAACACCAGTAAAGCAAATAGCATTAATTACATTACTAAATATACTTAATCACTTTCTATAATATTATTTTCCATAGACTAATATCTCTTAATCAAATTACGTGTTATATATTAATTACTAATTGACACTAAGTATAATATTTTAAAAATAAATAATTAATAGTCTAAAAAACTTGTTATTAATTAATAATTATCATATCTATTTAGGGAATAACGTAAATAATTTAAAACATAACTCAAAATTGTCTATTTTTTCCAAACTAATTAATAAACTTTGTTAAGATATGTTTTTGAAAAGACTTTTGAATATAAATTTTACTAATTAATAATTTTAATAACTTTTACTTTTTATATTTAAGCATAAATTAGCTCCATAGAATAAAATACAAAAATCACATTCGTAATCTAGATTTGAAGTCATACCCTCATTGACTAGAATTCTCAGATGATTATTGAATAATTCATAATGATCAAATTTCGAGTAGTCATTTCTTTAAACCTATCACCTCAAATTTACTCATTTTATTAGAGATTTAATGATATTATTACTAAACATTACGATTATTAAAAAAAACTCCTATTAATTGCATTAAAATAAGAAAATATACAAATATACATTAATACCTGAACTATAAATAGAATTATAAAGATACAAACGACAAAAACCTAACACACCATTATATACATAAAATAAAATATATATACTACTAACATTAACAAAACTTCGGTGTTAAACCCAACGCCATTCGATTTTACAAGCAGCAAAAGCATTTGAGTCACAAAATTATTAAACGAGTATCATTTCAACATACTTAAATTGTTCGAGTCGCATGAAAGTAGGACCCTAATATCCAATATATATACTATAACCTAGCTAGAAAATATGCTAATGCAGTAAATAACGTTTTTAGATATCGTAAAGTATAAGTGTTCCTTAAGAGAAAATAAAGGAATAATTGATACAACCCTAGTAGCCAGAACTTCATTAGCAACAGCTAAATTAAAATATTATGACATTATACAATAATTCCACACTTAAACATACCGTTAATAAGTTAGAAATACATGTCTTTGTGTTTTGCATCCTTTCATATCATTTTGTTAGCATTAATCCATTGTTAGCGTTTCTTTAAAATTTATTATAGTTATTACATTACACTTTAGTAATCTTATCCACCCCATTCTTTAAGCGCCCTTTGAACTCATCTTTAAAGTGTGTGAATCCAACGATATTAAATAGACTATTTCTCAGTTTCTTTTTTTTACTCGGATTTTTAGGAACTTTGTATTCCTTATACTTTAGCGACTCTTATTGTCGTTTGTTCAAATTATTTATTTAATTAAGTCTTCAGAATTTCAACTTTTATTATTATTATTCAAAATCTGCATAACATTATCAGTTAATTTTACATAATCAAACTACTTGATACTGTCGCTTTTTTAAGGTAAATAGTATTCATTTTGGAATAAACATTAAGTCTACAAAAAGATTGGTTATTCATTAATATTATAACCATAATAGTAATCAGATATATGCTAACATAAACAATGTTTTTTCATCATTATATAATAATAGCAATCAATTTGAGTTTCATATGTAAAGTTAATAAGAAAATAATGTAAAACAACATAACAAAACTTAACACATCTTACGCACTAATAACCTTTACATAACAAATTCACACTAACACCAGTAAATTAATAATAGTGACATTATGCATTACCGAATAAAATAACGTAAACCTATCATATCATTTTTCCAAAAGCATATAATATCATTAAACTAACAAATTTAACGGTTTAAATTTTTTTATATTGTTATTATAGTACATTTTAAAAACAAAATTTATTCATATAAACCTTTCAAATGTCTGAAGAATTATTAACATTTATATTTCAATTATGTATATAAATACAATACCAACAGTTTTCCAATACATAACGTAAAAAACAAGTTCTCTTATTGTCGGCAAGTTCACAGTAACGACTTTGGATTAGTTTATCCATTGGGTACCGGCCCAAAGCGATTCTTCAGTAATAATCAGTAAATATCAAACCTAATTCAAAACCCCTCCCCCACACCTCCCTAACGCCGTAATTGATACACTTTTAAAGAATTACTATTTATTTTCATTTAATTTATAATTTTTCATGTCAAATATTATCGAGAATCATTTGACAATACCTAGTCCCTAAATCAATCATTACAAAAATAAGTAATTTATTTATTATATTATTAATCTAACCTAATCAAATTTAAAAGTCTAATTATACTAAACTAATAAGTTTCATAATGTATATATAAAGCTAACATTAAAATATAATCAAAACTTATAAAGTAAATAAATATCAAAGTATATATATACAATCAGACATAACCTTAAATTAAATACACCAATATATGTAATACTACCAATAAAACTTAACTAACATTAACAAAACTAATACTACGCCATACTTAAACAATACTTAAATATTGAATTTTACTAGTTCAGCATATTTTTTGTGAGTAAATCATGGCCAATGAACTTTGTAGACATTTGGAAATTTTTTGTTTAGGTTTTATTCTTTATTCTCATTTTTTAGCTATTCTAAATAACAATAGTTTAATATTACTTATATTAATAAAGCAAATATCAATTTAAATATAGAACTTAGAAAATGATATTGTATTAATTACAATCCTAGACACTACATCTTCTTTCACTCCAAAACGCTCCCTAAACTTAACTTAATAAACAGTTTAAACTAATGTTAACATAAGTTTCAACACTTAAAACCACCTATAGGAATAAAAAATGTAAAATAGCTATAATGCATTTACAAAATAAACGTTACTCGTATAATTTAACATTACTTTTCTTAAAGCTAATATGCTCTGACACAAATTAAGTATTAATAATATTTTTCATGACACTATAAAAAGTAAATTTAACAAATAAATATAATATATTATATAATCCAAATTAACCTTGTCTAACCTGATTCATACAGAACCATAAACGCATAAAATAACTATACGATAATAACATTTAATAGAATATAGAACACTGCATTGAAAAAAATAAACTCGACAGGCAATGATTACAAATTGCAAATTATTCACAACTTTTATTTAATTCGATTCATTGAATGTGTATAAATATTCTAAATATGTATATAAATATAATATTAATTAACATAATATTTGAATAATTTACTGTGTCTGCTTTCGAGTATCATTTCTGTGATAATTGAGTAAACATTAAGCACAAAAGATTGAGTTCTTATATATATACTATAACTCAGTAACGTATTATATGCTAATAATAAACTGCAGTTATCTTCAGTCAGCGAATAATTACCATCATATAGCATTACATCTTTTAATAACTAATGAAAAAATAATAAGTACAAACGACAAAACTAATTATAACACATCTTATCAGCACTTAAATAAAACTATGTTTATACATTAACAAAGTCCATCAACTTAAACATAACTCAGTAATATGACATAACTATAGCATATTTAGTACATTACAAAAATCGATATTAAAAACCTAATATATTCTATTCTATCAGTCCTGCTATTCTCTTAATACAATTAATACGTTTATTTTTTCATATCTTTATACTATAAGTAAATATTTATAAATAATAAATTTAATCCATAATCCTTGATCTATAATTATTCATACAGACAACAATACTGAAAAATAATGTAACTAATAACAAAGTTATTTTTTTCTAACATAACAGTAAAAAAACAAAGTTATCTAAATAATTGTAATAATAAAATATTTTTAAGTGACTTAAATGAAATTCGTATAATTAGTTTTCCTGATTTAATAAATGCTAAGAAAGATCATAGTAAAAATCAATAACCATCAAACCTCACTTCAACCCAACACCCACACTCCATGGTACCATTTTGATCTAATAAATTGGATCAGATGTAATTATGTCAAATTAATCTGAGTTATTCATTATCGGAGTACTAATAACATGAACACTAAAATTAATAAGGTTTTAAATTATACATATAACAAATTCGCTGTAGTTCATGTCACCAAGTTTTCAATCATAATATATAAAGATAACACTACTATAAACTATAAAACATAAACTTAAATCTGAATTAAGGAAATATATATATTATACAATAGCAGACTATCAAGAACTTCATAAAATCATTTCTCCTCTATACTGTTATACAAAATTATGAACTGGAACTACATTGACTTAAATAACAAATAGCTTCCCCACACTCTTTAAACAACATCTCTAATTGATTTTTATTACGCCAATCCTTCAAGTATAGCATTTAAATCGTGCGGATAGTTATCCATAATAAATGCTCCCTCATTATAAACTCCCTGCGTTCTCTGTTAGGTGATGTGAGACGAGAGAGCAACAGTTTCTGAATAAACTTATCGCTACTTATATACAAGTTTTTATACATATTGTAATAATAAGATCATTACAGTAGATATCATTAACAGTGTGATGCATACTTAATATGAAAGAAGTGAGATCGTAAACACAGACTCCAAAAAACTTAACACAATACATTTACGCACTATTAATTATAAGAAACAAAGATTTATAAGAGTGTGAACGATAATGTAAATTCTCCACACTTTAACAACTAATCAGAGTATTAATATAAAGTAAAATAGTAAAATTGCATACAAAACGTTAACCTATTTACATACTTTTCCTAATAAGCATAAAATATCTACATAATCATAATATGTAACGTTAAATTTAATATTATTTAACATGGGTATATTATATACTAAATAAATAAACTTATTTATAAAACCTGAGTTCTAACTTATTATAACAGGATACAACGTGTAAACTATACTACATTAACGGATTTCCTATTCATTATTTAAATAGATTGTAATAAATATACTAAGCAACAGTTATTTATAAAATGTAATCTTGAATTCAAAATTTCTCAACATGTCTCCAACATAATCAATGTTAATTTTACATTAACACTAATTAATTGATTTACGTCGCTGTTCGAGTATTCATTTTCGGAATATAAACATAGCACAAAAGATATGATTATCTTTATATATACTAACAGCGAATAAATGCTAACATAACATTTTATGTTATCACATTAATAAAGCTAAATAACATAACCTTACTATCTGAACTATAAAGAATAAATAATTAATGACAAAAAGCGAACAAATCTATAACACATCTTACGCACTAAAAAACAGTTTATCCATTAATAACAATAATTTTCACACTTAACACCTATAAAGTAACTAATATCAGTGCAAACAAAATACGTAACCTATATTTATACTTTTTCCAAGGCAATATTACTCTAACAAATACATTAATCACGTGATTATAGATTATAACATGGACCCTATATATTAATATATAAAAAGTAATATTTTAATAAAAAAATTTATCTAACCTATTGTTTATCTATATAATTACATACAAGATCCATAGAATAATAAATTGCATTGGTTTTAGTCATCTGTTCTTTAGCATGCTAGTAACTCTTTTGAATAATAAAATTAAATAATTAGTAAATTGTAATAGTTGAAAGGTTTTAAAGCTGTAACAAAATCAGTTTTAAAATAATCCAAAAACATCAGTTAACCCCTCCCCCACAACCTCTAAATGTACTCATACGGTTTAGGGAGGTTTAAAAATTTCATGTTCAATAATTTTAAATAAAGTATCATTTCGCTAAACATAAATTAAAAAAAATAATAAAGTTAATTATTTGTTATTAACTAATATCATCCGACGAATATAGCTAACGTAACATATAATGTTCACATTAATATTATCATGTATCTTACTTAGAACAAAAATATATTAACTCGGATATTACTCGCATGATATAGACACCATTACGTACAAATAAACTACATAAACATAACAAACTTCCTTACATTTGAAAACAACTAAACTATTTTGATTTACGTACGATTTCGAATAATATGTATTCATTTCTGAAAATTAAATACATTATGCATCAAAAAAATGAGTTATTCAGAACTAACTACCCATATATTTTAGAACATTATAATTGTCTTAGTTTTTCATATTAAATTAAAGCTAACATAAACAAAGTATAAATTTAAAAGTAAATATAATTATGTGATTTACAACGTGGATCAAATACTATACATAAATACTTACGCACTTTATAAAAATATAAATACAGTTAACATTAACATAGTTTACCTAACACTTATTAAAATCACCGGTTAAAAGTAAATAGCTAATTATGCTATATACAAAACGTTTCCTATTATATTTCAATTACTTATTTTTTTTAGATTTAAATTATTCAATCTTAATCAAAAATAAATAAATAATTAATCAGTTTAATTTTTATTCAAATTTAATTTGAAAGTAAGTCATGTTTTGTAAAGAATCTCAGAAAATGGCTATACAGACACTCATATGTTCAGATTACAACCATAACTAGTAATAATAACTTAACTTTTAAACATAATTAATAGCAAATTCCTATAACTTTATACATAAACGTAAAGTAAACCTAGCACAGTACGTACAAAATATGCAGTAACCTATTCACAACATAATTTTCAAGCATATCTCTCAACATATCAATCGTTTAATTATTTATCAATTAAGCAATAGAAATGAAA
>JABUQX010133065.1:42500-45000 GCA_015478945.1 Trachelipus rathkii | reverse complement strand
TGATGTTATGTAATATCTATAGATATATTATTTTCAGTTAATATAATATAATATAATATAATATAATATAATATAATATAATATAATATAATATAATATAATATAATATAATATAATATAATATAATATAATATAATATAATATAATATAATATAATATAATATAATATAATATAATATAATATAATATAATATAATATAATATAATATAATATAATATAATATAATATAATATAATATAATATAATATAATATAATATAATATAATATAATATAATATAATATAATATAATATAATATAATATAATATAATATAATATAATATAATATAATATAATATAATATAATATAATATAATATAATATAATATATAACAATATGCACATAATAATATAATATAATATATAATAAAAGACAGGGAGAACATTGGGAGAACCTCACACTCACGTGATACACGATCATACACTCACAAGTGATCGTGAGCCTACTTCTTTGGCGTACCCCCAAGTATCACTTTGGGTACCCCTCGGGGTACGCGTTCCCCACTTTGGAGACCACTGCTCTAAATCAGGGGTCTCCAAACTTTTTAGCCAAACTGACTTCTCTACTAAATCCCAAGGGCCAAGACCTAGATAGGCCGTCATACCAAAGTTTGAATTCGAAGCGACAAGTGCGATCTGAAAAGGGAAATATAGTACGACTACTTTGCTCTTTGTGACTATAGTTTCTTAGTGAAAATACAATGTGTTTATTTGTGTGTTTAATATATTTAAAAGTGTCAAAAGATAAAACCAGTGAATGCCATTGCGTTATGGATTGGTGTTGCTCGCGGGCCGGTCTTGCCCCGCGGACCGTGGTTTGGAAATCCCTGCTCGAAATATTACAAATGTAAAGCATAAGGAAGGCATATATTCGTTAATTAAAATATCTTTCATAAATAGATAATGAATCTCCTACACTCTACTACAGATAGTGTGTTTTATATCCAGGAATGCCTTTTTATCCTATTTGGTTCCTTCTATTAACATATAGTTGAATTATTTTTATTTTTTTTTATTCATTTATATGGATCATCAACAGATTGAATGTATTCGTGGTTTTACATATCCGTGAAAATAAACCTTAGTAGACTGTTTGACTCTCAAAAAAATATTTTGAGTTGTTTTTCGTAAAGTTAAATTTGTATGTCACTGCTCTTTTAGTGTCATCTTCAGTTTTATGTCACTTGGGACTAATTCCAATATCAATGAAACTAAAAAAAAAAAAATTGTACAGCAAAATACTCAAATTCTCTTTGTTGAATCAAATTCTCTCTCTCTCTCTCTCTCTCTCTCTCTCTCTCTCTCTCTCTCTCTCTCTCTCTCTCTCTCTCTCTCTCTCTCTCTCTCTCTCTCTATATATATATATATATATATATATATATATATAATATATACTATATAATAATCTAAGATCCTTATATATATCTTTATAAATATCTCATAAAACATCTTTTTATAATATCTTGTTAATTTCTTTCTCTAAGATTACCTGATCCGCTCTCATACCATATATATTTAAGTTTTTATATTAATATATATAATATATAATATATAATTATAATATATATAATAACTATAATATATATATATAAATATATAATCAAAGTCAGAATTTAAATAATACATGTAATTATAATTAAAGGTTTAGGGAGACGACGCAATTAGAGTTAAAATGGAGAGTTTCTATTTTTCCATAAAAATAAATTTGACCAAAAAAGAAAAAATGAAATAAAAAATGCGAGAAAAAGTTAAAGGCTTCAGTTTTAATATTAGAGTTCTTATGAATCCTTTTGAAAGTGAAATTTTTACAAATGATAGCCGAGGGCAGAGAGAGAGGAGAGAGAGAGAGAGAAGAGAGAGAAGAGAGAGAGAGAGAGAGAGAGAGGAGAGGAGAGAGAGAGAGAGAACGGAGCAGAGAGAGGAGAGAGAGAGAAAACATACAGAGAGAGAGAAAACATTCACAGAGAGAGAGAGAGAAGATAGAAAATACAGAGAAGAGAGAGAAGAGAGAGAGAGCAGGAAAGAGAGAGAGAGAGAGAGAGAGGAGAAGAGAGAGAGAAATGAGAGAGAGAGGGGAGAGAAGAGAGGAGAGAGAGAGAGAGAGAGAGAGAGAGAGGAAAGAAAGTCATACAGAAAGAGAGAGAGGGAGAGAGACAGAGAGAAGAGAGAGAGAGAGAGAGAGAGAGAGAGAGAGAGAGAGAGAGAGAGAGAGAGAGAGAGAGAGAGAAGAGAGGAGGTGAAAAATAGCTTATGAGAATGAATCTCCGAAAATAGGATTATGAGTAAAGCCCGAGAGTTTGGAATAAATATTCATACAATGGTCTTTTTTGAATTAACAAGGTTAGAAGAGGAAAAGCAACTCAAAAAGAGAGAAACTGTTTTTCATTAAATTTCGCGACATTTTCGCTCGCTAAAATTTCGTTGTGAATGTCTTTCGTGTGGCCTAATTTAAGCTGTAAT
>JABUQX010133065.1:17500-27500 GCA_015478945.1 Trachelipus rathkii | reverse complement strand
TTCTTAAAGAAGGGGCCCAAACTTGTGCACAATACTCTAATACTGGCTAACATAGCTATTGTAATAGGCTTACTTAAACTTTCCTATACTCTTGTAAACAACTTACATTTATTAACCTAGTTATCTTATTTGCCTATTTCTTGCTTCCAAACATTGGTTAGCTACTTTCGAATTACTGCTTATAATCACACCCAAATCCTTTTCTTGGTCTACAGACTCGAGCCAATCACCATTCATGTCATAGCTAAATCCTTTATTCGAGTAACCTAAGTGAAGAACCTTACACTTTTTACTATTAAAATTCATTTGCCACTTATCCGCCCAACCAAGAAGTTTATCAAGATCATTTTGAATCTTTATGCATCCATCATTATTTCCAATTGAAGTTGCTACTTTGGTATCATCTGCAAACTTAGAAACCTTACATTTTAGACCCTGATCTAAATCATTTATATAAATGAGGAACAGTAGTGGTCCCAGTACAGAACCTTGTGGGACACCACTCTTCACCACTTCCCATGATGACTTATTGCCATTTAGCATTACACACTGCCTTCTATTACACAACCACTCTTTAATCCAACCCTGTACCACTCCACCTATTCCACATTGCAATAACTTTTGAATCAGCCTTTTGTGGGGAACTTTATCAAAGGCTTTGCTAAAGTCAAGATAAATAATATCAACTGGTTCTCCTTTGTCAATGCAGTCAGTAACATAATCCATAAATTCTAAAAGGTTTGTTTGACATGATCTCCCCATTCTAAAACCATGCTGAGAATCATACAGTAATTTGTTATCATCCAAATGTTTCTCTATATAACTTTTCAGTAACTTTTCCAAAATTTTTACGACCAGAGATGTTAAGCTAACTGGCCTATAATTTCCCAAATCTCCCTTACTACCTTTCTTATAAATAGGCACAACATATGCAGTTTTCCAGTCATCTGGTACCTCACTAAATGTTAAGGAACGTTTAAAAATCAAAAACAATGCCTTTGCAATACTGCTACTACCCTCTTTTAGAATTCTACCATATATACCATCAGGACCTGCAGCTTTACTTGGATCAATATGTTCTAGTAGCGATTTAATTTCTTTTACATCAAATTCAAATTCTGTTAGTCTATTTATTACATGTAAACGAGAACCACTAGTTTCCAAACCACCAGCGATTAAAACAAAAAAAGTTGTGTGTACAAATGTACATTTATCTGATATATGTGTGCTTGCGTCTGATTTAAATTCTATAAAAATATGTCAAGAGTATGATAAAATTAACACAGATATTAAATAATAATAAAAAAAATAATCTAAAAAAAAGACTACTTGAATATCACTTATATGGCTTCACTGAAGTGAAAAATTTTATATTTATAATAATGTTAAATCTCACTTCCCTTAAATTTGGGATTTTTAAGTTCAAGTAGCGTTTTATAAAATAGTGGCTCTATAAAGCTTACAAGATCCCTATATATAATATTATATAACTATAAATATATAATATATATATGATATAATATATATAATATATATAATATATATATATAATATATATATATATATAATATTATATAATAGTGGCTCTATAAAGCTTACATATATATATATATATATATATATATATTATGGTAATTGTTTAGATAAAGGGCCTATCCTCCGATTTCAAAATTTTTGCACAATACTCTGCAAATGTATTAAAATTAAAGATAAACTTAAATTTAAGTGTAAAAAATGCCTTTAACCAGATTTAGCAACTTTTTACCCTTTATATATTAAATGTTAAAATTGGTAATTATTTAGATAAAGGGCTTCACCTCCGATTTTCAAAATTTTTGCACAGTATACTGCAAATGTATTAAAATTAAATATAAAATCAAAATTAAGTCCTAACCTATTAAAACTAACCTAGCCTTACTAAACCTAATCTGACCAAATAAACTGAAAATAAATTTAACCTAACTAAAAAAAATTAACAAAAAAAAAAACAACAATCACAGTAAATAAATAAAAACAGTTAAAAAAAACAACAACAATCACCTTATTAAACAAATCTTTAAACACTTAAAACCAAAATAAAAAAATGCGATAAAACTAAACCAATAAATTATTAAGGTCAATCAATAAATATTAGGGGAATTGCTTAAGGTTTTAGTGTATTTTCAGATGATTTGAAAAACTGTCTGTCATTTAGACCTGTGCCTATAAATTTATATGAAATTTTGTTGAATTTGGATTCTTGGTTGCTGTGTGTTAAGAAAGAAAATGTTTTAACTTTATACCTATTAAAAAGGTTATAAATATTTTTTGTCATTTGTGTGTATGTGTATCTTGAAATGAAAGAAGTAAATACATATAAATGCATAGGTTAATATTATAAAAATGCCATTATAAGAAAATGTTCATACTTTATATTTATATATATAATATCAACATTTTCAACTTATGTGTATTATAAACTTTTACTACAATATACATTATTAATGAAAAAAATTATCTTTGAACTATAATGATATGGTCCATTTCATATTGATTCAGAAGATGAAAGCTAGTGGAAGAAGGTGCATGATTTCTGGAATTTTACCTAGGTTAGGTGCAGGTCAGGAATGGGGGAGTAGAGCTTTAGGTGTAAATGAAAGGGTTAGGAAATTATGTCTTTCAGAAAATATTAGATTTTTGGATTTGTGGAGAGAATTTCTGGATAAAGATCTTTTTGCAGCAGATGGAGTTCACTTGAGTCATAAAGGTGTTGGGCTTTTCAGTACCAGTTTGGAGAATTGTTTATCAAAAAACTAGGTAAAGTTGGGGGTGATGGGCTAAATCTCGATCCAAATAATTGTAATGGTAACTGTAATAGTGGTGAGATAAATAAAACTAGTGTTGTTACAGGTTCAAAAAATGATGATAGCAATAAAAATGGCAGCATTTCGAATATCAAATGCTTTTACACAAATGCTCATAGCCTTAGAAATAAAAAAGATGAGCTGCTTAGTTATACTATAAATGAGAATCTAGACATTATTTGCATAACTGAAGCATGGGTTAATGAAGAATTACATGGAGACTCCTTTCAGAATATGAAATAGATGGGATATCACTTATTTATACCAGCAGAGGAAAGAAGGGTAGGCACTTTTATGTTAAAAAAAAATTTTCAATTTTTATTAATTACTGTCTTTAAAACTAATCATGATATTGAAAATCAGTGGGGGAGATATCCTTATGTTTAATAAATCATATAGAATAGGGCATTACAGACCTCCTGGCCAGAGTCAAGAATTAGACGCGGAAATGATGAAAGAAAATTGAGGACAGCATGCCACACGTAAAGAAACAAGGTATAGTTCAAATAATGGGTGATTTTAATTACCAGGGCAGTCAATGGAATTCGCTGTCTTATACTGGACCATGGAGTCTGATTTAAAATGTATACTAGATAACTTTTTTGAGCCAGATGGTCCATGAGCCCACAAAAGACATGATGCCACTATGTAGACTTAATATTAACTAACAATGAAAGTATGGTGGATGAGTTTAGAGTTGAGGGGAATTTAGGACTTAGTGACCATAATATAATTAGATTTAAATGAGTGATATCTGGACCAAATGCAAGTTATAAAGAAAAGATCATAGATACTGAAATGGCGATTTATCAAATTTCGCGAGACATTGCTTAGTACAACTGACTGGGATAAAGAGTTTATAAGACCAAGAACTGTTTATCATGTGGAACAATTTTTAAGCCAAAATTTTAATGATATTCAGTCAGTAGTTATTAAAAGATAAAACCCATGTAGGGACAAAGAGAAAACCTGTTGGTGGAATAGGAGATAAGAGTGAAAATTAATGAAAAGCGTAGATGTTTAAAATATTCTATAGTAACTAGGTATAAGGATGTTAGAAAATTATAGGAAAAATAGAAATGAACTGTAACCAGTCAATAAGAAAGGCAAAGGAGAGGCAAGAAATTAAACTTTTAGCAAGGAATAGAATAAGAACCTGAGAGAAGTTTTTTAGTTTTGAGTTAAATTTAAAAGTCAATAATAGGACGAATTGGTCCAATTAAAATGGGATGAAAATTATGTAAGTTCATATAAGGAGACTGGTCAACATTTTCAATGCCTAATTTTGCCTCAGTGTTTACTGAGGAAGAAACATTAGATAATAGTTTGGAGACTAATAGTTCTTGTATGCAGGTAACAAATAACTTACAGAATTAGAATTTGATGTAAAAGATATTAAACGTTTACAGACCACCAAGTAAAGCTCAGGCCCTATGGTATATATTGGTTTAGAATTCTAAAGTGAGGGGTGTGACCGAGCATACAAAGGCAGCTGTATTGATTTTTTAATCTTATTCTATTTAACCATTGGTGATTATCTCTATGTAGGACTGAAAATACATATGTTGTTCCTATATAAGAAAGGTAGAAGATAGATTTTTGGAAGATTATAGGCCAGAGGTGTAGCTTAACATCCCTGGTTGATAGGATTTCTGAAAATTGCTGAAAGGTCATATAAGAGAAAGATTTAGAAGATAACAAGATAACAAGCACGGTTTCAGAAAGGGTAGTCATGTCAGACAAACCTTTTAGAATTTATGGAATACATTATGACTGTATTGACAGAGGAGAGCCAGTTGATATTATATATTTAGACTTAGCAAAGCTTTTGATAAAAGGTTCCCCACATAAGGCTGATTAAGAAGTTATTGCAGATGTGGTAAGGTGTGGAGTGGTACATGGTTGGATTAAAGAATGGTTGTGGAATAGAAAGCAGTGTGTACAACTTAATGGTAATAAATCATCATGGAAAATAGTGAAGACTGGTGTCCCACAGGGATCAGTGCTGGGGCCAATATTGTTCCTCATATATATAAATGATTTAGACCAGGACTTAAAGGCAGGTTCTAAGTTTGCAAGATACCAAATGGCCCCACAGTTAGGAATAGATGAAGATTGTATAAGATTCAAAATGATGCTTGATAAAAACTTCTGGTGGGCAGATAAGTGGCAAGATGAATTTTAATAGTAAAAAGTGTAATTTCTTCACCTAGGGTACTCAAAAAAAGCTTTGTAACTATGATATGAACGGATTGGCTGAATCAGTTGACCAGCAAAGATTTAGGGTGATTAACGTAATTTGAAAGCAGCAATGGCAGTTTGGCAAAGCATGCAAATAGAAGCTGAATACAGATGCCGGCAATAATAATCGGCCAATGCTTGTTTTACTAGTTGCAAGGCGTTTAATGGCCGGTACATTTGCAGCTGAATGTCCGCCAGTATTAAGTATTGTGCACAAGTTTGGGCCCCTATTTAAAGAAAGACGTAGATATGCTAGAAAGAGTGCAGCGTAGAGCAACTAGGATGATTTCTGGGTTTGAGGGTAAGAACTATGAGAGAGGCTGAGTGAGTTAGGAATGTTTTCCGTAGAAAGCGATTCTCAGAGGGGAACATGATATCCAAGTCTACAACAATATGGTAAATCTATGATAATACAGAGGCCAATAAATTCTTCATAGTAGAGCACGGTCGCGAGACCAAGCCATAATAAGAAAATTAAGAAAGAAAGCATGCCATCTTGATATAAGAAAGAATTCTTTCAGCAATAGGGTTAAATTTTGGAGAATGGTTTGCCACAAGAGGTTGTTGAGTGTAATTCGATTGCAACATTTAAGGAAGGGTTGGACTAGGTTATAGGATGGGTTGGGTATCATATAGTATATCGAACGAGCCAAATTGCGGCTTTTAATTACAGGAGGTTATAATATTAGAGTTGCTGTGGACCATAACTTAATTTGGTTAAGGCATGTGGATGGTTGGTATCATATATCATTTTTTTTTTTCGCTTTTTTGACTAAGCCAAATTGTTGGATTTAGTTACAATAATTTGACAAGCCCTAGGGGCTTTTGGATTGCATGAGATGATTGTTATGAGTTGACTGGACGTCCTCGAAGCGCCCCTTGTGGCTTCTTACTGTCTCTATATTTCTAATTTTCTTAATGCTTCTAATATGTTGACCATTTTAGATATAGCTAAATAAAGATCCATTTTTCCAAACAAGAAATCAAATCAAATTTTTTAAAAATTAAACATTAATATGCATATATGGCAAATTAATTTTGAATGGAACTTTCATATTATTTTATCAAAGAAATAAGTTGACTTTCTGGTTACTCCCCTGATAATTTATATTGTTCTGGTGTTAAACAAAGCTTTAGCAATCATTTATTTCATTTTTATATATGAGTTTTTAATTAGGCATTATTATTAATTTACAAATTTATAATATATATATATATATATATATAATATATATATATATATATATATATAATATAATAATTATTGTTATTTATATAATAAAATAATATAGATATATATCATATATATCAATATCCTATGATGAGGCTTTAAATAAAATTGCACAAAGAAGTCAAATGGATATACATGTTAGGTTTGAAGACTTAACTACTGGTCTAATAACCACTCGTTATCTTACTTCTCAGTTCCTTACCGACACTCGAGCTGAGAATCTTTAGGAAAATCTCAAGCAGGGGCTTGGGTCAGCTGTTGACCTCATTAAAGTGACAAGTATTTCAATGGATGGACCTAATGTCAACTTGAAAATGTTGTCTTTGTTGAAAGCAGAATTAAATACCTGTCCCGAAGCTCCAAGATTGATTGAATTTGGAAGTTGCTCTTTGCATATTGTCCATGGAGCTCTCAAAACTGGTCATAAAGCTACAAATTGTGATTTATTAGAATATTTAAGGGCTTCTTATTATTTATTTAACGATTTTCCAACTAGAAAGGGAACATTCATGAAAATAACAGGCTCTGAAGAGTTTCCTGCTAAATTTTGTTTGACAAGATGGGTTGAAAATGTAAATGCCACAACAACAGCCATTCCATTGCTTCCAAGACTTCGAAAGTACGTGGAAGAAGTTGGAGAATTGAAAAATTCAAAAGTGTTTGGAAAGGTGAAATCATATTTAAAGGATCCATTATTACATGCAAAGTTGGGGTTTTTCCAAGCAGTAGCTCGTCAGTTGGAAGGATTTCTATTGAAGTTTCAGCGTGAAGACCCATTGACACCCTTCTTGTATGATGATCTCTGTCACTTAGTTAAAACTTTAATGAAAAGAATTCTAAAACCGGACATTTATTGTTCAGACGTCAAAGTTTTAATGAAAATTAACTTTAAAGATAACAAAAATTTCATAGGTGCAGAAAATATGGACCTGTATCAAACAGCAAAAGAGGGAATTAGGAATGCACCTCGTAGGCTGCAAACTCCAGAAATTTTAAAATTTAGAGAAGATTGTATGTTATTCTTGCAAATACTTATCCAGAAGTTAGTAGAAAGAAGTCCTCTTACATATTCCATCACAAAGACATTAAGTTGTTTGTCACCGAAGATAATGCTTTCTAATAACTCTGAAAGAATTAATATGTGTGTTAAAAAATTCATTGACATCAAGCGAATTGATGGTTTGACGGCTGATATAATCAAAGAGGATTATGAACTTTTGATATCTAATTCCTATGTCCTTGAACTTCTGAAAAATTTTGATGAGAAAGAAGATAGACTTGATCAACTTTTCATTGAAATTTTTAAAAAGGTAAACATTCAAAAAGAAACAAAAAACTTTGTAACACTGATTCTTTCTTTATTTCATGGGAATGCTTCTGTACAGAGAGGTTTCTCGACAAACAAACATTGTCTACAAGAAAATTTGCGTGAAGAGTCACTTGTTGCTAAAAGAGTTATTGCTGAAGAAATGAAAAATACTGGAGGAGTTGATTATTGTATTACAAATGAGATGATGTCATAATGCCGCAATGCTTCTTCAGAGTATAAGGCATACTTAAAAAGAAAACTATGTGCCAAAGAAGCAGAAACTCTGGAAGGTGCAAAAAAAAAGGAAATTAGTAGCTGAGATTAAAGAGACTGAAGAAATTAAGAGAAATATTGTCAAAGAGACCGAAAAACAATTCAAATTTTAGAAGAGAAAATAGCTTTTCTTAAACAGTCATAAACTTTTTTAAGATTAATGTACTTTTTAATTGGTTATTTTAAAATTTAAATAATTTTTTTAATTTGTTTTAAAGAAAAGGAAAAATATTATTTTTATTTGATTTTAAAGATATGAAAATGTACAAATGTTTATATATTTATTTGTAATTTAAAATAGTTAATTTTATTTTGTAATTAAAAGTAAAAGAAAAAGGAGAAAATGAAAGTCAAAAGCAGTACACTTGGTTAAACATATTTGCGCAGATATTTTAGAAATAATAAATTGATTGTGAATTCATAACTTTAGCTATAATAAATAATTTGGAAGCTATTTACAAAATAAAAAAAAGATAGATAGATGTGAGAATAATAATATATATATATATATATAGGAGGTATAATAGTATAATATATTAGGTAAGTATAATATATATATATAATTATAGAAGTATATATATAGTATATATTATATATATATATATATCATATAATATATATAGGGTATAGTAGTGAGGTAGTGAGGTGATAATAAATATAGAGTAGGAATGATATATAGTATATATAATACTAAGTAGATATATATATAATAATAGTAGTATATAATTGGGAAAAAAGCTAAAGTAATTTTACAGAAGAGAGAAAGAAATAAATGGCTGTAAAACTGCCCCTTCAAATTTTCAAATTTCAGAAATTCATTTCAAAATTGTGTGAGATAAATATTTCAATTACTTTAAGAATTAGATATATGCTTTTGTAATATGCAATTGATTGCAGTTTAAGAACCTTTTAATTGAATGTTGTACAGTATGTGTTTGTTTGATTATGTTGTATTTTGTAATGAAGATTACTGCTTAAATGTCTATTAATGTGACATTGAGTTATTTGTATTTACACTATTTTTATCATTTTCAAAACCAATGAACCCAATTTGAAATTAATTATTAATAATTTAATAAGTATTGTAATTTATTTCATAGAAGAGAAATTTGATTTGGACACATTGATAAATATTACACCAGATGTTGCAGCTGAATTAATTCCTAAGCCACTTGGTCTTCGCATGAAACTTCTCAACAGCATTGAAATACAAAATCAGGAGGTTGATCTATATATATTATAATTAGTTAATATATGGGTTATATAATCATAGTATAGTATAATATATATAATATATATATATATATATATGATAGGTATAGTATAGTATATGAATAAATTATATTATATAGATTATATAATAATATATATAAGTTATATATATATATATATTATAATATATAATATATATATATATATATATATATATATATATTATATAGTATATAGTGGTATATATAATCTAAGAGTATATATGGTATATTTAGTATAGTTATAGTAGATATTGATATATGGAAGTATACGGATATATAATAATATAATATATATATATAAGTATATATATAGAGTATATATATATAATAGATAATATATATATTATATGGGTGGTCATGACGTGGTTGCATGAAAAAATTACTAACTTTTTTACTATTGATCCTATCAGTGCGAAAGTTTCAGAGCATGTATAATTGTGGAGGATACACCTTTTTTATAGAAATAAATTTTTTTTTATACCCAACAATTTAGCAAAAATTCCAAAATTTCCAAAATTTTGTCAATTTTTAAAATTTTTGAATTTTGACAAAAGTGTTGGGTATACCAAAAAATTTATTTCAATAAAAAAGGTGTATCCTCCCCAATTATACATTCTCTGAAACTTTTGTACTGATCCGATAAATAGGAAAAGTTGATTTTTCTTCTTGTGCAACCATGTCACCCAGCCTTGCCCGCTGATATTATATAGATATATAATATATATATATGGTATAATATATATAATATATTATATAAGTAATATATATAGTAATATAATATATAGTATATATAGTATATATAATATATAAAATATATATATAGTATATAGTAATATATAATAATATTAAT
>JABUQX010133065.1:0-12500 GCA_015478945.1 Trachelipus rathkii | reverse complement strand
ACATAAAATTCTTAATTTTCAGACAATTTTGATGGGGATAAGAGCAAACCGCAGCTTTTTTTGATCTCTAAAACATCATTTTCGTGTTTTTTTTTTTAGGTGTCTGTAGTCATTGTTTTGGCATTTTCATTTTTTCAGAACCATTTTTCTTGACATTTTTTCTTATCAACTTCTACAATTTTTTTGAAATTAATTCAAACTTGAAATATGCATAGATGGGTCCATTACGCACAAAAGTCACGAATTAGTTTTTTGATTTTTTGAAAATTGTGCTCAGCAATGTCGAAATTCAAAACAACCTACTTTTGTTTTTTTTTGTTTTTTTAATAGATCCTGAGCACAATTTTAAAAAAACCAAAAAACTAATTCTTGACATTTGTGCGCAATGGACCCATCTATGCATATTTCAAGTTTGAAGTAATTTCGAATAATAATTGTAGAAGTTGATACGAAAAAATGTCAAAAAAAGTGGTTCTGAAAAAATGAAAATGCCAAAACAATGACTACAGATACCTAAAAACACTCGAAAATGACGTTTTAGAGGTCAGAAAAAGCTGCGGTTTGCTTCTTCCCCAACAAAATTGTCTGAAATTTATTAAGAATTTTATGTCCATTTTTAGGTGGGGCTAAAATGGTGTCCCAAAATCTCCAATATTGGATCATCCCCTGAAACAAAAAAATGTTTTACTGTACCTGTAAGCACTAAGCTGAGGCAGACTCGAAATTTTGAATTTTACTGCTGGAGTCGGAGTCGGAGTCGAAATTTTTTGTTTGAGTGGAGTCGGAGTCGAAAATTTTTTTTTAAGTTGAGTCGGAGTCGGAGTCTAAAATTTTTGTTTAAGTGAAGTCGGAGTCAGAGTTGAAAATCCAAATTTGAATTTAAGGAGTCGGAGTCGCGGAGTCAAAAAATTTATTTTACGACTCCGCAGCCCTGCTTACCACAGACCGTTCCCAATCCTCACTACACCCTATAGCTCTTCTAAATAACACCCCCCTTCCACTTAATAAAACTCCAAAAATTTTAGGCCTTACATATGAGACACATCTGACATTCACCCCACATATGGAACAAATTACATCTTCCACCATACGTAAACTAAACACTCTCCGAACACTTTCCCAACATGATTTTAGCGACAGAAAACACACACTTATCACCACATATAAACAAACAACTTCACAGAACAACATTAAACTATGCTTCCCCTGGATGGTTCCCAGCAATAACAAAAGCCAACATAAAAAAAATTAAAAAAAAATTAAAACACCGCCCTTAGAATAATTACTGGTTGTACCAAAACAACCCCCATCCACCATCTACAGAACGAAACCAAAATTCTCCCTATCACTTCCCACTTAGAGATGGTAGGAACACAATTTTACCAGAAAACCTTAAACCCATCCCACCCTTGTCACCAAATATTCAACAACCCCATCCGTCACAGATTAAAACTCCCTCCCTCCTCACCCTCCAAACTCTATAATGACATATATAACATCATTCCCCCCCCTCCCCCAACAAAACTTGGCTCTCTCATATACATACCCATCTCACTAGCATTCAGCTACAAAATCGCCCTAACAACAAAATTTTAAAATCCCAACCACCAAAAATTTCTCCTGCTGAAAACTCACTATCCAGAAGAGACCAAGTTAATCTCGCTAGGTGCAGATCAGGACACCACCCAAAACTATTACATTATAAATTTAAATTTAAACTAGATAACGTCACTTCCCCCACATGTACTAGATGCCATAACCACCCAGATACAGTAAAGAACCTCCTTCTAAATTGCCCAGCTCTCGACGCCCCCGAACGCTTTCATACATTTGTTTGAAAGAACCGTGGAAAACGCCCAAGGAGTCGGCCGGGCTTTCTGGAGCAGCTGTGCCACAGTCCAATTGCAGGGGGTCAGGGGTAAGAAGTAAGTATATATATATATAGTAATATATATATAGGATAAGTAATATAGATAAATATCATATATATATAATATATATAATATATATATATATATAGTATAATAATATATATCATATATAAATATATATTATGGTATATATATATATATTATATATAATATAATATATATTATATATATTTGTGTTGGTGAAGAAGAGATGCTTGAATGTATGTGTTGATGTTAACAGTTAGGGATTAGAATAGGGATTATCGGATCATATATTGTCTATGTAAAAATTAAATAGTGGGGCTGGATGGAGAGGAAGTTGATACGGAAGGAAGGGTGAATTAAGAGTGAGAAGTAAGTGAACAAGGTCAATAAGGTATAAGTATTCTACAGAACACTCGCAAGTAGAATCCATTCAAATGTGAACAAATTGAAAACATGAACAAATTATGGGCAAATGAAGTAAGCAAGTTGTTAGCAGTGCCAAGAAGTATGGTGGATCTGCAAAGTAGGAGTAAAATGTTAACAGTGGAGTGTGGAAGTAAAAAAAGAAGCGTGGTTGAAATGTATTATTAAAAGCCAATGAAGTTTCATAAGAAAGAGTTTGGAAGATATAAGGCAGGAAAAAAGGAAATGCTAAAAGGTGCAACGAGGAGGAAAGAAATTAAATGCAACAGTTTTGGAAGGAAGGCATGAGATGAGGACTTACAAGGTAAATAGGAAGCTTTTCGAAGGAAAGCGGGAAGGTTAAGAATGAGAGAATAAGAGGAACCTGGGTAAGAATAAAGAATAGGGTATGGTCGCTTTTGACTGCATCGAAAGCGATGTGAGGGAGAGTAGTAGGATAGAAAACCACTATTTAGATTATCTGTATAATATTAATAGTAAGAAGAGTAATAGTGAACTGCTATTGGGTTAGTGGCCAAGAAGGAATAGATTATGGGATGAGGTTATTAGCAAGGAGGAAGTAATGGGTAGAGTGAGAAAGTTAAGGAATGGTAAATCTGCAGGTATAATGAAAATTAGCTTGGTGAAATGATCAAGAACGGGAGCGAATAGGGATAATCTCGATTTCGGAGTGTGGTAGATAAACGTTATGGAGGTGTAGTTCCCGAGCAGATTGGAGCGAGAGCCAGTTAATAGTACCCCATAGTATAAGGTAAGGAGAGATAAAGAACGTAGGAATTATAGGGAATTAGTTTATTGATGTGTTGTAGGAAATAAATATAATGCACAGGTATTTAGCGGAGATCGAAAAGAGTGCTCGAGTGACTTGATGACTGATTGGTTGAAGAACAAGGAGCATTTAGGAGTGGTAGAGGATTAAAAACGCTAAATCTTTACACTGAAAACTAATTGACTGAGAAAAATGAGGGAGAAGAAGAATAAAATATATTAGGTTTTATGATTTGCAACAGGCGTATGATAGGATTAATAGGGAAGCTCTATGGAGGTGTTAGTAAAATATGTGTTATGAGCTCTGAATGGAATTAAAAGTATGTATGAAGATAGTGAGGCGTGTGTAAGAATAAGATGGTGTCAAAAGTATGGGTGTTAATATTAATAGTGGGTGAGCATGGGAGGTGTTATGTCTCTCGGTTATTTAATTGTAATATGGATGGGTTATGAAAGAATTAGAGATGGGGTTGCAGGAAATGAGATGTCAGAATGATGGAGAATGGAGGAGTGGAGGGTGCCCTACCTATTATGCGGATGATTTGGTTTGTGTGGTGAATCTGAAGAATATTAAGGAGTATAGTAAGAGATTGGGTTAGGAGTGTGTAAAAGAATGGTTGAAAGTTAACATAGATAAGAGCAAGGTTATGGTTGTGAGTGAGGATTGTCCTCGGGTGAAGTTATGTTAGATGGTGAGCAGCTGAGTTTAAATATTAGTTAAATAATTTAGGATATATGTGGATGAAAAAAGGAACGAGAGTGCAGAGTGTAGTAGAAGTGTGAGGTTAGAAGGTTGCTGGGTGCAATTAATCGTTTGTGGATGTGAAGGGACTAAGTGCAGAGTGCGCTAGTGGTCTTACATGAGTATGTTTACCTGTGTTAATTTTATAGTAGTGAGACTATGGTCTGGTAATAAGACAGAAATCTAAAGTTAGTGTCAGGATGACCAACCTTAGGTTTTTAGCGTGCTAAAAGAATTGATAAAGAGAGAATGAAACGTAATGTATGAGCAGAGATGTGGTGTGAGAAGAAAGGGGGGTAAATAAAAAATATGAAGTATGTTGAGATGGTTGGTCAGTTGAAAAAGGCATGGATGATAGTCGCGTGGTAAGCGGTTATGTATTAGTGGCGAGTGTGTTGGGAGACCGAACGCTGGGAGACCGAAAAAAAAATGGATTGAGAGTAAAAGAATGCCTGGAGGAAAGAAATTTGTGAGTTTGGTAGAGGCGAGAAGAATTGCGTGGGGATAGAATGAATGCGGGGGATGAGGGGGCGTGGCTGTGAACCACACCTGGGTCAACGGATGAACCCTGCACACCTGACGATTAACATAGTGAGAGTGAGATGCCGTCGCGGCGTCCCATGGAACTAGTGGATTTCTGACCGGCGACGGTCCCGCAATTGATATTGACGAGGGCGGTAAGCTGGGCTTTCTTTCAGCTGTGTCACATGTCTCATCTACTTTTCTTTTCCGATGCAATAACGCACCTTACCCTCATTCTTGGGGAGAGAGAGCGATATAATAAAATAATAATAATAATAATAATAATAATATATATATATATTATAGTAGTATATATATATATATTAAGTATATAATAATATATATATATATATATATAGTATATAAATATTATATAATTATATATATATAATATATATTTATAGATAAGTATTGATTTTATAACTATGTTTGGAACATCATCTAAATTTTATCTCAAATGGAATTTGAATAAAGAGAGTATTAAACACTTAATGATGAACAGAATCAAACATAAAACATGGATCAACCTTTTGAAAAATATTCACCCTGAAGGTTCAAAAGGTTAGTAGTTTTCTGTTTATTTGTATTATCATTAATGCCTGCATGTGTTATTACGTATTTCAAATTAGTAATTAATCATTAAGTATGAAGTAATGGTCATATTTACATGTGTAAATAATTTTATCATAGTATTTTTGAATGGGTTTTTCACTCCACCATTATTTTTATTTTATAGCTATGAAATCAAATATATGTACGCAAATGTTTTCATTTCAAATATAAGTTATAAGAAAAGGTTCAAGTCGTTTTTAGTGGCATAATTTTAGGAATGGGTGTAAGTCTCCTTCAGTGGCACTCGGTTTTTAGTAGGAATAGACATCCCATTTTTTTTATTCAGAGATGAGGTTGTAGTTGGAATCTTTTATCAAACAATTTTTTTAAATTATAGTGGAAATTGGGCTCGTATAATAAAATGGGGATTTAACAGTTTTGATTTCTTTAATCGTGACTGACATCTCGTGCTAATATTTACATAATGAATTGATAATATCTGGCATTTAAGTTAAAGGAATATTTTGAATAAAGTAGAAATTTATTTATATAAAAAGGGGAAATTGTAAGAAGTTAATGTAGTTATAAAGTTGGATTTGATAATTGT
This sequence comes from Trachelipus rathkii, assembly GCA_015478945.1. Classification (NCBI taxonomy): domain Eukaryota; kingdom Metazoa; phylum Arthropoda; class Malacostraca; order Isopoda; family Trachelipodidae; genus Trachelipus; species Trachelipus rathkii. The sequence continues at coordinate 6,991 of JABUQX010133065.1, read as the reverse complement.
AATGGTAATTTTTCCAGTACGTATTTAGGCAGTGTTATTGCTTATGTTATTTCGAGGATTGATATTTTTGTTTAAATAGCCAAAGTTTTTTAAACCAAATTTGTAAAATCCAGCTATATTTTTTTCTTTCAAAATTTCCCTTTATAGGAGAAGATGCTGTTCTTCTGTATTTATTACCCCTGCTGCTAAAACCCAAAAAAGTCGCACTTCCATCCAAAAAGAATACAAATTGGAAACCTTCGAAAGGTGACATGCAAGAGGCTTTCATGATTCATGCTCTGGTAATTTTATTATTTAGTTTTATATTATACTTTTTACTAAATTAAAAATATATTCCCTTTTTACTTTTATTACTCACAATATCCCTTAAAAAGTTAAAATGTTAATTTTATGATTTATTCCATTTTAATAATGCATTTCTTTTTCAGAATGCTGAGGATATTAGTATTATGATTTATTCCATTCTAATATTAATGCATTTCTTTTTCAGATTGCAGATGATATTCCTAACATCATTTCTCGAAGACAGGAAAAGCTTGGGGAGATGTCATTACACATGCAGCCATTTGTAATTATTGAGGGAGAAGATCTTCTGAATGCAGTGCATTACTACGTGGTTATGAATAAAGTGCTATACAGATTTGATTCACCCTTAAATGCAATTGAAAACTGCTTTAAAGCTTTTCATGTTTTCCACCTTCAATACCCTATGGAATCTGAAAGTGTTTGGTTATTTATACAGAAGTTCTTTTTTGAAATTACAACTGAGTGGGATAAGACAGTTTCTGATGTGTGCGAATTAATTTCAGATATAACATCATATAATACTGACGAAATTTCGGATTAAAATTTTGATAACCTTAAAATTTATAGTTAGAAAATGGAAATTGCTAAATTTAGTTTTGTTTGCTTTTATTGTAAGAGAAAAGTACCTAGTGATTCTAGTTTGATATTACATTTGCAAGTTTTTCACCCAGAGCAGTATTCTCAAAGTAAATTTATATGTGGGCAAGGTAATTGCCAAAAGCAATTTTGTTTAAAATGGCCCTTTAAAAGACATTTGAAAAAACATCTTTCCAATTTAAAAGTTATAAACTCTAATCAAAATTACAAAAAAACAAAACAAAATTCACAAAATGATTTTATTAGTTCTAATAATGATAATCTTTTAGAGTCTTCAAGCGGTGCTTCCAGTAACATTATTCAATCTACTTTAATACGTCAAAATATTAATCTATCTAATGATAAATTTTCTCATCCTTTAGAAATGAAAGACGAATGTCAAGTCTCTTTTTTAGAATATGATGTTTCAGCCCTACAAAGTAAATTCGAGGAAGAAATTCTGCAATTTGTCTCTCAAAAATTTCATAATGATTTTGCATCAAGAAAGAAAATTAGAGAGGAAATATTCCAAGCTGAGAATTTAATTTTTAATTCATCATTCTTGCCCTTGCTTAAACACAAAATTCTTTCTACTTTTCGTGATATGGACTCGCATGCTCTAGAACAGGTTTTTAATAGCGTTCAAAATCCATTTTCAGTATTTCGTACTGAATTTTTAACTTTAAAGTATCTACGTAAAAAAGAGGTGTATGTTGATCCTCAGCTTATAACGATAGGATATAAAACCAAACTGAAGAAATATAAACTTAAAACAGTCATAGAAAAAGTTCCCATTCGTATTTGTTATATTCCTATTATCGATACCTTAAAATGTTTGTTCTCGATGGACAACGTTTATGATATTGCATGTAAATACATGGATTCTTGTTCAGAGTCTGTACTTTTAAATGATATTAGTAATGGGAATATGGCCACTAGTAAATTAAATTACCCAGGAAGAAGAATTTTTCCACTCCTTCTTTACTATGATGATTTTGAATGTGGCAATCCATTGGGTTCACATGCTGGTAAGAACAAAATAGGAGCATTTTACTTTTCTGTTCGATGTTTTCCTAAAGAGTTTCAATCGCGATTAGAAAATATTTTTTTATTAATGTTATCTTATTCATCAGATATGCGAATGTTTGATAACGAAATTATTTTCAACAAGATGATAAAAGATTTAAATTATTTGCAAGCAGAAGGTATTGAAGTGAAAATCGGTAATGGAAACTTTAAAATTTATTTTCAACTGATATCACTTATTGGTGATAATTTAGCTATGAATACAATTGGAGGGTTTGTTCAAAGTTTTAATGCGAATTATTACTGTAGGCATTGTAAAGCGAGTAAGGAAATCTTGCAAAGACAAATGACGGAAGACATTTTATTACTGAGGAGGAAAGATGAATATGAAAGAGAGGTATTATTAAATACGCCTTCAGAAACTGGTATAAGATCTGAATGCATTTTTAATAAAGTTTCAAATTTTCATATATTGGACAATGTTATTGGTGATTTAATGCACGATATAACTGAGGGTGTTTGTAATTTTGATTTGAGTAAAATCATACTTTTTTATGTAAATGTAAATATTTTTTCACTTGAAACTTTAAATAATAGGATTCGTTTTTACAGTTACGGAGAAAATGAAGCTGCAGTACCTTGCATAAAACACGAAAATTTAGTCAAAGATTCATTAGGTTTTTCTGCATCGGAAATGATTTCCTTTGTAAATATATTTCCTTACCTTATAGGAAGTTATATACCATGCAGTGACAAACATTGGCAATTGTATTTGATACTTAGACAAATTTTAGATATTTTATTTTCAAGCACACTTCAAAAGGGAATTCATGTTTTACTGTCTACTCTTATTTCAGAACATCATGAAATGTATTTAAATTTATTTTCAGATTCTAATTTAAAGCCTAAACATCATTTTATGGTGCACTATCCGCGGATGGTTTGTGAATATGGTCCTCTTATTAATTTATGGTGTATGAGATTTGAAGCGAAACATAGAGAGTTGAAATTAATTAGTAATACTAGTCAGTGTAGAAGAAATCTACTTAAAACAATTGCTACTAAATATCAATTAAAATTTTCTTATCGTTTAATTTCCAACAGATGTTTGGATGATACTCTTGTCTGTGGAGAAAAAATAAATGTAATGGATTTTCCTGAAATAGTACGTCTTAATGCAAGTTTATCAACTTATGGGGAAAGGTTTAATGCTTATCGTCGTGTTATTTTTAATGGCCGTACCTATAAATCAAAATATTTTTTGTTTAATGCACTTAAAGATGATATGCCAATATTTTTTGAAATAATTTACATTTTTGTTTATGATCCTCCCCGTTTAATATTTTGTGGTAAGCCATACAGAACGCTTGAATTTAACACTCATTTTCATGCTTATGAAATTGAGAAACCCGAAAATAAAAGTCTATCACTATCATGTCTTTCCGAGTGTGTCGATTATAACTCCTATAAGTTGAATTTTATTGGTGGTAAAAAATTTTTAAGTGGAATCTTTAATATATGATAAATACTTTATTATTATGATTATTATTATTCTTTATGATTATTATTCTTTATGATTATTATTATTATTATGATTATTATTATTATTATTATTATATTCAGTTAAAAAATGTTCTGTAGTCTTTATTTTCGTTTCTATTATATAAATCATTTGCACCTGTTTTTTTTTCATCCTCTGTTGCCAATTATGTTAACACTTGAGCATTGAAGTACTTTCTTTGCTCTAATTATAATTTGTAAGCAATGTATATTTTGTTACATAAAATTTATTTCAAATATCTGAAAAGGTAAATGTAAAATTAACTTAACTCTGATTTACTTAATTGTGATAATTAGTAATTTAAAATCTGTAATTTCAATTACGATTATTCCTTACAAAAAAAATATAAAAAATTGCACAAGCATTGTATTTTATTTATGAAGATCATATTTTCTTTATCAGTTGTTAATATTTGGTTTTGAAAACTGATTAGTTAACGATAATTACAATTTGTAAGTTTAATGGAAAATTCACAGGCTAAAACTTTTTAATTTAATCGGAATAGTTAACGGTACAAATAACTTTAATATGAAACACATTTTTTTTGTGATATTAACCTACTGAAGAGCTCATTTTTATATAGAATTTTATTATAAAGAAAAGCTCAGGTGTTCAGTATCGATTGATCTGAGATTTTCTTTGTGATAAAATTAATTGTAAAAATTTAATCACTATTTAAAATGTAAATATAAAGGAAAATAGATTTGGTGATTCAGCAGATTATAGTTATTTGTACCGTTAATTTTTCCTATTAATTTAACTTTTGGCAAGTGAATTCTCCATTATACCTACAGAGTTTAATTTTCCTAACTAAATCAGTATTTCGCTTTGACCAAATATTTACAGTGGATAAATAAAATATGATGATCATAAATAAATCAAATCAACAAAGTTTACTGTAGAGTACAGTAATATATTTGTTGCAACTAATATAAGAATGCTATAGTTACAAATCTTTTGTTCTAGTAGCCAAATTCTAGCTCAAATGGAAATAAATATGTAGTAAATCCAACGAAAATATTGCTGTTGTAACTAAACATTATTTAGTAAATCTAACCATATTTGTTGCTAAGGTAACCAATATTCCCACTTAGATTCCTAATAAATGTTTTGGTTAACCGAATCAAAATCTTTTGTCCTAGTGACCAAATTCTAGCACAAACAAATAAATATTTAGTAAATCTAACGAAACTTTTGCAGTTATAACTAAACTTTATGTAACTAAAAATAATTAATTAGTAAATCTAACCAAAATTCAGTTGCAATTGCCAAATTCCAAATTCCCACTTTGATTCCTAATAAATGTTTTGGTTAACCGAATCACAATCCTTTGTCCTAGTGACCAAATTCTAGCACAAACAAATAAATATTTAGTAAATCCAACGAAACTTTTGCAGTTATAACTATACATTATGTAACTAAAAATAATTATTTAGTAAATCTAACCAAAATTCAGTTGCAATTGCCAAATTCCAAATTCCCACTTTGATTGCTAATAAATGTTTTGGTTAACCGAACAAAATATTTGATCATGATAAATAAATCAAACAGGTTATTACAAATAAATTTTGATTGTGAGAATCAATAGTGTTGTTGATGCAACTAAAGTTTTGTGGTCCTTGTAACTAATTTCAGTTTTGTTGATGATGATTTGATAATCACAACCAAATAAATTGACTAAATGTTCGTTAGTGTAAGAAATATTTGGTTACTATTACCAATTTTTTGGTCACGGTTACACACCTATTTCGTTTATGGTAACAAAAACAGCTTGGTTATGTTAACCATAATTCGTGTGGTGCTATATGACAAAAAAAGTTTCGTTGACAATCACTTTTTGGATTCTATGCAAATAAATAATTTGTCAGTCACGTTGATTATCTAATTAATATTAAATTTAGTCTATCGAATTAATTAAATGCTTTCAAAGGTATGGGTAAAGTCTTGCCCGACCCGATCCACGGGCTACCACTGGGGACCGATTGATTGAATCCTGATTATAAATTAGTAGGACAAATTTATCTTTATAAACAAAATTAAATTATTAAAACATTAAAAACTTTGATTATTGGATAGCAATTTGAATTAAATTTAATATAGAGTAATATATATATAATAATATAGTATGTATAAGGTAAGTATATATATAGTATAAATAATAAATATTAATATAGTAATATATACTATAATATATTATAATATAGTAGTATACTAGTAATATAATAGGCAAGAAGTCACAGTTTCTGTTCCAGAACTCAATTTTGAATAGATTGAGGTGACTCGGCATGATTTATATTGGCGAAGGACCTCTACATAGATCGCTCGATAAAGCTTCTGGATGGCCAATGCGGAGGTGTAAACGTACCTACTCTGACACAGTCCGTAAACATCACACTCGCCAAAAGTCGCCGACGGTCCGAAACGTAGGGTGTCCCGGTGCAAATGCTGGCTCGCACCGCCGATGCTACCCTGTGTTGTCCTGGGTATTATGGCCGGCCTCCGTGACCGCAAATAATGTGTTCGCGAGGGCGTCACATATTATATCATTCACACTGCCCCACTGCCAGCCTGGCAGCGTGTATTTGAAAGGTGCTTGCTGTTTATGTCAGGTCTTCTTACGACCAGGTACGCGATAAAACGATCTTCAACGCCTTGCGGTGCTCCTAGGTATCGTAGTATCGCGAAGGCTGCTGTGCGCTACACCAAACCGGTCGACCGAGTACACGGTATCCGTACCATCGCGCACAGATTGTGGAATCGTGTACGCAGCGACCATGCGTTGGTGAAACGTAGCAAATCCATGTCTGGTTGTAGTGGCAAAATTCAGCACTCAAGGACCATCTACTCAGGCATACCCGCCATGAACCTTTCCCCAATCCTAGAAGCGGAATTACCTTGGGGTTTCATTTACTTTTAATAGTTAGCGATGACAGCTCTATACACCCCCAACGACTTATTAGCAACGCGGTATACTGTGTCCTATCTATGGTAATTGCAAAAATAAATTGCCCAGCGTCTGGTGCCATTCTCTGTAACCTGATTAGACGACATATAGCCGAGTGTTGCGAATTTTTGACTTATATGTATATAGGTATAACTATAGTATAGTAAATAGTATATATATATAGTTAGGTAATATATATATATATATATAAGGTATATATATAGTATATATAAGTTGTAGAGAAGTATGAGATATAGATATAATAGTATATAGTATATAATATAGTAATATATATATATAATATATAGAATATATATATATATGTAGCTATGTATATAATAATATATATATAGTATATATAGACTATATGAAATAATATATGTATTATTATATAATATATACATAAATTAATTAGTATATATTATATATAATAATATATATAATATAAATATATATAATAGTAGTATAATATATAAAATATTATATATAATATATTATATGATAAAAGTATATAATATAGTATATAATATAATATATATATAATATAGTATATTATATATATATATTATAATCGTATA
>JABUQX010133064.1:0-15455 GCA_015478945.1 Trachelipus rathkii | reverse complement strand
CAAATTGGCTTCATATTCTTCTACTAACTTTTCTGTTTCCGTTGTATGCTCATATATGAATTTGTAAATTGAATAAATATTATATACTATATATAGTTATATATATAATAATATATATATATATATATATATATATACTAATTATATATATAACTATAAATATATATAATATATATATATATATATTATTATATATATATATTTTACAGGTGTCACCACCATTCAAAAAAAACACCAATCTATAATACTTAATATATAAATATAAATATATATAATATATATATATATATATATATAAATAGTAATATAATATATGTATAAAATAATATAATATATATAATATATATTAATAATAAGATATTAGTATATATAAAATATATTATAAATATAAATATAATATATATATAATATAGATAAATATATATAACCCTTTTTTCCTTTCTTTTTTTAAATTTTCCAACCCTTATAAGTTTTTAATTACATCCATAACATAGATTCTCTCGATATGCAGTGATGAATTACTTTTCAAATATTAGTTTCGTAACTCAGTACACTATAAAATTTATTTTCAAAACATTTTTTGCTCATGTCTATTTATCATAATATTAAACAAAATTTTGATTAACTTTTAATTTAAAAACTCAATGGAATGAATAAAAAAAAACATGAAAATAGATATGATATTAAATACATAAACACATATAAAATTAATTCAATAACATATTTTATGAAGTTATTTACTTATTCTAGTTTACATTAAATTATTTTAAGATGTATTTTTTTTTTTACTTACATATTTCATTTATAATTATAGAATTTTTTTATATAATTTAAATTTGAAAAATGAAGAGTCAAAATAAAAACGACTTTCAGACTTTTCCTTCTATATATGAACAGAACTACATTTGAGCAAAATACCACAATTTCTATTATGGTTTACATTTCCATCTCCGGATCAAGCCTAAACGTATTTAATATTGATTTTCACTAGCCGCACAGAATGCCAGAAGACTTGGATTTGAATCGATCAACTTATCTACAATAATCTTGATATATTATATCAATTCTACCTATTCCATTGTTTCTCCATTAAGAGATCATTTTCTTCGCTCAGCTTTACAATATCAAAATTTCCATAGTACTATATGAATTCCCATTAATCAAATTCTTTTTTAACATTCAAGATCCTTTGAAAAGATTATTATTATCTTTTAACTTTTATTTTGTGAAATCATTATTATTATATATTATATAGTATTCATATAATTTGATCCCCAGATGAAACATCATCTAAACGTATATCTAATTTTGATTATATATAGATATTTATTATTAATCGCCATTTTATAAAAAGTAGAATTGTTAAAAAATAATAATCATATTTAAATATTAAAATAATGGGCAACTAATAGTTGATGTAAAAAAAAAAAAAATTTAAAAACAAAAAGAATAAATCAATCTAAAATTAAACATATTTTTTTTTTGCAATTTATGTATTAATCCATAATGTATTTTAATTTCTCACACCTTCTTTATTCAGTATCCAAACTGTATGAAGTATCTTCTCTGGGATTGCCTTTCTTTTGCTTTACAGTTTCATCTGATACTTGAAATTTTCATCCTCTCACTTAAGTTTCATTTCCAGCTGTCTCGAGTCTTTTACTTCATCTTCGTATTCTGTTTATTTTTATAATAATACATTCTCATCATCTAATCAATAGATAGATGAATGAGCCTTGTCTACTTTAACTTCATTACTTTATAAATGTTTTAATTTTCGTTGGACACAATTTTTTTTTTTATTATTTTTAATTTTGAAATCTTATCAAAGCTTCATCTATGACTCACTTTATTTTTTAGTACAAATCTAATCAAATGTCTTTATCTACATTGTTGATATATTGTCCAATATTTAATCTCTACTTAACTTTACTGAATTTATTAAAATTTTTAAACATTGCTTAATCTCTTCTTTTTTATTTTTATCGTTCTACTAAGTTTCGTTACAATTCATCACTTCAAATAACGCTATTTTATACTATCTACATTTGAATCTGAATACTCTTCTATTCTCTTTATTACCATCTTCTTTCATTATGACTGCTTAAACTTTTTATAACATCAAAGTTTCTATTCTCTTCTCAAATGTATCCTTTATGGTTCTTCATACATTCCAGACCTGAATCTTCATCTTCTTACTCAATTAAAAATTTTTCTTAAATTTAGCCTTCAGTACTAAGCCGCTCTTCGGAAGAACTAATTGCGTACTACCTTACATAATACATCATATCTTATCCTTACATATATTATCCAATCATCAACTACTCTTCAAAATTGCTTATAAATTTCTTATTTTAAGTCGTCTTTAACTTCCTATAATTATCACCTGAGGTTAAAGTCAGAATCGCAGATTTCCAACTTTTTTACAGACTCGGGATTATCCGTTTATCGTTTAAAGTTTCAAATCTTGATTTCTAATTTTTCTTCAATTTCTTACTTGTCTCTTTACACTTTTCTCTGTTTTTCTCTTTTATTTATTCACGACTCTTCTCAGGCAGACGAACTATTTTTATTATCCGATCTGTGATTTGACCACTTATTTTTACTATAATATGTCAAATCACGTTTTATTCCCAATTTTTATGCTTGATTTTGATAGATGAGCTGTAACTCATTTCCAGATGTTATCATCAGAAGAGTCAGGAGTTTAATGTTACTGATATTTACATCTTCTGCACATAAAATCATATCATTCTAAATAATTTGTACTTGTCTTGTGCCATATCACCTTTTTCTTTAAACAACATCATCATCTAGAAACATCAACCTTTTCTTCTCTATTCATGTCATCTTAACTTTAAAATATTATTCAATTATTGTAAAATTTAAGATTAAATTTAAATGTAAATCACAAAATAGAACCAATATAACAAGACAAAGTCATGTAACATAAGTATAAATATAATAGATTTCATGCTTAGAAACCTCTACTCGACCTCTATCTTCGTTATTGGTTTAATTATTAAAAATGTATATATTAAATTTAACACTAGTGAAATTATATTTTTATAACAAGTAATTTAATTAGTAAGCTTGTACGATATTTAGTTCGAATGAATATCCAATATATTCGTAAATTTTATATTGTACTACGTAAAAGATATAGTCAATGAATTATATATAACATCAAAATGATATTATAATGTTTCACATAAAATACAATTAGTAATATATTCAGTATAATTAAAATTAATCAAGTCTGCATTCAAAATACATTAAACCCATTTTGATGCCTAAATAGTTTTTTTTAAACTAATGAATTATCTACATGCTCTTCAAACACCATCACAATCCTCCAAATATATCATGAACTCTACAATTAAAAAAGAAGATAATAAATAAATTTGATAAAAAAAACATAGAAACTAATAAATTAACTTCTTTAAGTTATAATTTATTTGTTTTAAACAACTATTGTAGTTAAGTTTTTAAATATCTAAGTTATTTCATTTTTTTTTTTTTATACACATTATATTATAATTTTAAATTTTACAACTAAGTAATTACTGTAAATACTAAAAGTTAAACTACAAACGTTACTAAAAGCAAATAGAAACATCAAGAAAGTAAGTAGAAAACTCTACATGAGTCGTCTCAAATGTAATAACGTAACAAGATTTTACGCTCGACAACAAAAACAAAAATATGAATGTCAAACCCTAGCTCCTAATATCTTTTACAACTACCATAGTTTAAAGATGAACCAAGAAGGAGGACTTCAGGAAAATCATCTTCATAAAAAAGTCTTGCTTCAATAATAAATATTACTACAATAAATAATATATATATAATATATATATAAATAAATATAATTAAATATATATATATATAATAATATATAATATATATTATATATAATATATAATAATATAATATATCATGTATCGGGATCTATCGGATTCGATCCCAGATAAAGTTTCAGCATTTTATCGATCATCGATTGAAAAGGATCGACACCTTCGACTCCCAAAACAATTTGTATAAACTGTTCACACAAAAATTGAACAACTTAAAAAATTGAAATTTTATTATTAAAAAGTAGATTATTGATTTTACAGTTTGCAGCCAATTTAATTTGGTTTATTTTTAACTCCGTAAATAAAATACAGTTATAAAAAGGGTTATTAAAATAAAAGACTACTTTTTTCATTAACGATATCAACGGTAGCGAATACATTTGTATATGCTATTATACCGTTAAAAATTTAATCGATAAATAACTGGATTAACATGATGATCACCACCCAATTATAAGATAGGTTCAAAATCTAAAATAATTCGGATATATAAGGCGTATCTATACATAGTACAAAACTTACTGGCCTCACTGAGTTTTGCATGCATTTCAAATCCATACTGAATCCGTGTGAATTAAATAAAATTTATTTTTATGTAGACACCGAAATATATCGATCTACCCACACCAGGTAGAGTTTTTAAATAGTAAAATAATTAATCATTTTATAAAAAATAAATAATTAATCATTTGATAAACAAATAATCTATGTTTTCTTACTGCTTTTTATTTTTTATTCAAGACCTTTTGTATTGTTACTCAGCAAGTTACCAGGCTATATATTATATATATAAATATAAATATATATATAATAATAAATAATATATATATATATAAAATATATATATAGAATATATATATTATAAATATATTATATAATTATGATAGTATAAATATATAGGATATTAAGCACCTACTAACTCTCTTTCCCCCATCGTCTCTCTCTCTCTTCTCTCTCCATAATATAATATATAATATATATAATATATAGTTATATATATATAATAGAAATATATTTAATATATATATTAATATATATATATAATATATTATAATAATAATGAATAATATAGTAAAGTTACTTAACATTTCATCAACCTTTTCTTATCAAAAAAAATCAAAGCCTCTATAATACAAATAGATGCTGGAGGCAAATGAAATGTTTTTTACCCTACCACCTACCTAACCTAACCTAATTCGCCCCTAAACAGTAAAAAAAAAAAAAAAAAAATCATTTCTACCCTAGAACATCTATTTATCTATCATAATGCTACCCGGTAAAAATTTTTTTTTTGATCCAGCTCCCAAGCCTTGCGTTAGTAAACGTTTCATATACTATTATATCCTTACTATAATATATATATAAAGTATATTATATATAATATAATATATATTAATAAATAAATAAATATATATAATATATAAATTATATGATATTCTTATCAAATAGAATAATAATTTATATATATATATAAATATAAGATATATAATATATTAATTATATATATATAATAAATATATAGATATATATATCGTAAATCAAGGTTTAAACCACAAAATCTCAACTATCTCAAAAACTACAAACACTACCTGTAAATAATACTCTGTATGCGTCAATTTATTCTGAAAAATTTAAAAAAAAACAACTCAAAATACGTCAATACTACACAAAATATACATTTTGATCCTTGTAAAATTTAGATATGGTAAAATTCTATAAAAAAAAAAAAAAAAAAAAAAAAAAAAAAAAAAAAAATATGTAAAAATTTTAAAAAAAGTAACCACTTTGAAATTTTACACTAAAAAATAAATAACTCATTAAATTTCTTTGTTAACTAAAAATACCCCAAGTTATACCCACCTGCAGATCTCTCTCGGCCTTCAACACTGAATCTGGAACCTCGTTGTGAGTTTCTCCAAAACGACATCCCTCCGACTTTTTCCGTTCCTCCCCCTCCCCTACGTTAAACGTCCCCCCTTCCCCTTTCGCCCAGCCCCCTACATCCTTAATACCTACAAAGAATATATAATAATATATATATATATAATATATATATATATATAAATTATATACTAGTGTATAATCTAGATTAAAAATTAATATTATAAATATTTATAGATTTAATAATGACCAAACTTTTAAAAAAAAAATAGCAAGGTTATTTTATGTATTATTTTATTCCTAAACTAAATTTTACAAGTATCCAAAAATGTACTCCTTGTTCGCGTATATTGAGTTTTAATATGATTATTTATCAATAAAAGCTGTGATTTTTTTTTAAGAATAACTTCTCCTTTAGAATTATGTTGCATTTAATAGGAATATTTGCTTTTAAAACTGATAACTTTTTTAACAAATATATATAATTTAATTAAATATATATATTTATGTTGCATTAATAAATAATTAAATAGATTATATGAATGAAATAATCATTATATTCCCTTTTTTTGTATTGAGTCTGAAACCATTTTCTATTAATATCAAGTCTTTTTTCTTTAAATCAAATGATTATAATATTGTATATTTATTTTTAAAAATTTTTTTTATAAAGACATCATTTCCGAAGTGAATTTATGACAAATTTCCATGACAAACTTTAAATTATAAATACATTTACTTGCTCAAAAATTAATTTCTTAGGTTTTAAAGAAGAGGAAGTATACGTGAGACATTCTTATACGGAAATTTTAAGATGTTGAACTTTGTAAAAGACTCAAAGTTCACAAAATTGATGAGACCCTAACTGATCTTTACAAGATCAGAAAGAAAATTTATCTATAATCAAAAGGCAAAGTATAAATAAATAAATGCGCAAATACGAGTACAAAGTAAGGAAAAAATATTTAAAATATTTATATTTGAGTAAAATAAATAAAAATAGATTAATAATTATATAATAAATATGATATATTTTATATTTTAATATCAACAATATTGCTATAAAGCTATATAATATTAAAAAGTTTCCACGACTGGGATTATTTCTCTTTTCTATATATATATATATATATTGATCACCTGCTTTTCGATCACTGTAAATGACTCGCTCTGATGAGCTAAATATATAAAAGTAAGTTTTCAAAAGTGTCTCTCACACAATTCTAATTTGCAAACTTTTTATTTATTTCGTAATAATAATATATATATATATATATATATATAAGATAATATAGAAATAATATAAAATATAATAATATATATATATATAAATTATATATAATATTATATTACCATATTATCGACGTATCGTTAGAACGGCCACCTACACCTATAGAATTAAAAATTCATACTAGCATACTTCTAAACTTTTGGATTGAATATTTATCTAGAAACTTTCATTCAAAAAATTTGGTAGATAGTTGTTACTATACCAATTTTTGTTTCTCGATTGTCCTTTTTAAGCAATTTTAGCATTTCTCCAACTTTCGTGCTTAGCGTCTAATATACCTATTGGACAGCCATAATTCTAACCTCTATAGATTTATCTAATTTGGGAAATGACGAAAAGTAGTTTTTTACCAATTTCATAGCAATGTTATTACACTTATTAATAAATCTTACTGATCTTCATATTAATATTCTTAAATAGGTTTGATCTTTTTAAATTATTTACTACAATAAATTTCCTAATTCTCCTTTGTTTGTCTATTGTTCTTTGATTGGCGTGTTCTTCTTGCTTTGCGATACAATTTGCACATGCTCCTTTTTACCTGACCAACATCAATACTGCACGCGAACTCTCATCCATGAATACCCACCTCTCTAACTCAACCCTAATTTATTCTTTTCTGGGAACCCAGATACTAATAATTATCCTGGCAACTCGTTAATATATCCAACATATTAACTATTTATAATTCGTTAAGTTTAATTTCCTATTTAAATAGTAAAACTATAACATCTCCTAAATCTCAACTCCCTAACTTCGTTTCTGTTCTAAACATACGTCCTGCCTACTACAATACTTATGCTTCTTCTACTTCTCTAACCAGACACTAATTTTATCCTTTTTGATACCTTACTACTTCCAACTAACTGTTATATCGTCTCATCAAATACTGATGCCTCTATTAGGATTTTCAATGTACAACAATTATTGTTTTCCTCTCGTACTTATTAGTTTAAAAGCCGATCATCAGTATTCTCAACGATCTGAGCAACTGAAAAGAGAACCTACATCCGATGGATCCCCAACCGATTCTGAACACACTTGACGAATGTTTCACCACTAGTCCTTCCTATAAATACACCACCTCACTCCTATCAAATCTGACCACAACCTGATATCACTTAATACTTTCTATCCAACATCTCCATCCTCCCATTCGTTTTTTCTGGCCACTGTTGACATGCATTTTGCAGCTTCTCTACCAACTTAATTGAATTGACTCTTTACTCTAAAACCTTCACAAAAATAAGTGAACATAAAATTTTTAATGTTATGAGATGGATTCCTTTGACTAAATCTTTCTCTCAAAAAATCCATATTCAGCGTACTTTCCCTTTGCCATCATCATACAATGCTTCTTTTTTGAAAAATTCTCTTCTCCGTCACTCTGCCAATTCATCACGAAAAGTCAGTATACTATCTACAGTCAAACGACTCATTAACAAATCGCTTTACCTCCTTTCTCCACTACAAATCTCTCCCTCTGCCCAAAAACATCTCTAAACAACTTCTGTAAATCAACCTTCCTTCTCTATTCGCTCTATGATTCTGTTTGGCTAATAACTCCAACTGAAAGCCAATCAGTTCTTTCCTCCTATTCCTCTAATCAACCCGACATTCTGTTTCCATATTTCCTCCTCCTCTCCTCTCAGGTTGTCCTATGTCTTTACCTTCATTTCCATTATCTGTTGCAGAGCCTTAAGCTATTACTTTGAACTTTTCCCATGGCATCCTCTCCGAGTTTTAAAGTTTTTTCCGTTCTACCCCACCCCTCATTCAAACTATATTCCTATCCTCAATACTAGCACGTGCCCTCATTTGAAGCCATATTTCCAACTATTCCTAAAAATATCTCTCTATCCTTCTACTACCCCTATACTCTCACTTATTTCTTCTAAATCTTTGAAATTCTTCGACCTTCACTTCTAGATCAGCTGAATCTCGTCCTCTTCTTTCTGATACCATACTCTTTCTCTCATTCTACTGCATTACTTTCCTAGTTAACAGATTTTGTTCTTCCGCCCTTTAAACTACGAAGACTGTTTTGCCTTACATATCCAAGCATTGACGTAATGCACTCGTCACTGCTCTCAAGCTCCTCCTCCTTTTGTTCCTCTTCTCTTACTGACTTAGTCTATCTTTCTTTCAAATCGCTCAATGTGCTGTTGATCTACTTCTTCTTTTCGGCATATGTCCTCAGTTCGTTTATCTCCCTAATGATTCCTGCTTTCATCATTTCTTTGCACTTCACATCAACTATCCACTCAGATCCTATACTTACCCTTCTCTTCAACTTCATATAAATTCTCTCCCTCTGTTCACTCTAAATCCTCTCTTCTTAATCGTTCCTCTATTCCTCTGATCTGTAAGAATTTCCATGTCTGTACTCAAATCTTTTAAATTTAATTCTTTAAAAACCCAACTCACAAATTCTCTCTAAATACATACGTGTTCTACTCTTCTACATCTCGTCTCTTCTTTTGGTACAATATAAACATCCTTTCCTTAAACAGAAACAAAAAAATTTTAAAACCCAAAATCACTGTTCTACGCTCAAAAAACTGGTATTCCGTTTAGGTCTAAACTTTTTCCTCTTCTCTACCTCCACCTATAGCATCTCATCCGCCCTTTATATTACTCTCTCATATCTTGCTTTTACCTCTGTTCATCCGTTCTAATCTAGTCAAAGCCCAAAAGACTTATAAACTTTCCGTACTTTCTAGTTCACTTGTCCTTTAATACTTCGGCCATTTGCTTTATGCCTTTCCTAATATGACTTCACACTGCAGACTGTCCCCTCACTCGCTACCACAACTTTACAACCACCTAAGCACAATCTATTTCCACATATTTGTGATTATAACTCCAGACTGAATCGCGTCGGTTCTTCTTCTTCCTTCCACCTCTGTCTTAATTCTCTTGCCATCACTTTTCCTACTCAATTAATGCCTCACTAAATCCTCTCTGGTTCACTGCATTTCATTAATATTTAAGCGTTCAACACCACTTCTGAATATTCCCTTCTGCGTTGACAACTTGTAAAAAAAATAAAAAATAAAAGGTTTGAATAAGAATCCTTAACTACTAAAACCCACAATGAATCACCTCCACATTTAACCACTTTTAAATGCTTAAAATATCATTAAACCGAGAGCGGCCCTTTGACAAAAAAAAAAAAAAAAAAAAAAAAAAAAAAAAAAAAAAAAAAAAAAAAAAAAAAAGAGAACAAAATTGAAGCCCCCTATGCCAACCCTCAACACACTGATAGTACTATGGTTCTTTTCATCAAATAAACCTATTGAAGATGATGTGGAATTGTGTCGATTATTTAATCATCCGAAAAGTATACATTTACTTCAAAGGAATCACACCAGAAAACCTCATTAAACTAAATCATTCATCAAGGTATCAAGGGTAATCATAATTGCATTCTATGAAAAAGGATGAGGCTCACGATAAACAAATCTGCCTACAATGAATCCTTCATCTTGCATGTAATGCCAATTTCCATTATTAATCATATCTCAGTCAAACAGAATATCAGATCACCTCCTTCTCATTCAGAAACGTATTATAGTTACTAAATTAAACACGCCCAAAAAGGAACATCTCTCCCAATAATGAATGCTAATTTTTTCATCATTAGATTTCTTTAAGAAATTAATGAAACATCTTAAATATATATAATTTCATTTGATAATAGCGTTTAGTTACGTTCTTCTACATATTCTAGAGTTCATAGGCTATTCTTATATTTTTAACTAGAAAATCTTCTTTAATTTAATCAGTAAAACATAAAACTGTAGCAGACTTGTTTAGTACTTACTGAATTTGATACTTGCTCCCATTTAAAATAACACAAACATAACCATGTACCAAAAGAATTTTTTCCATTTTTTATTTTTTAATTATTTTAATTATAAATAAATACTAAGCACAACCAAAATATTAAATTAATTACTAATTATGTACAGAATAAATTTATTGCCTGACAGTGCCACAAATTCATCATATTACTTTATTTTATATAAATAAATGTATCTTTACGGTCGCACCAAAAAAAATATATATCGTTCGCCTCTTCGTTTATCTTACAGGCCCAATATAATATATATATATATATAATATATATATATATATATAAATATATATATATATAATAATTATAATAAGAATATATATATATTATATATAATTATATATAATATAAAATTAATATATATATATATAGAGTATATATATATATAGTATCACTACTAGTCCCGCATTGCTCAAGATTTTGTTGTTTGAAAGTTTGACTTTCAACACTATCACAAAAGCAACTATAGAAGCGTCAGCCCCTTTTTATTATGTCCAAAGAATTTTAAAATTTCTCAATGACTGCGATGACTTTAGAAGACGACCTTGAACGTTCTAGAAATAATTTCAATTCTTCTTCTTTTCAATTTAATATATTAATATTATATATATATATATATAATATATATATATTATATAATATATAATATAAAAATAATAATAGTAATAATATATATATTATAATATATATAATTACTATATAATATAGTATTATATATATATATAATAATATAATATATAGATAATATATAAAAATAATATATAGATATATTATATATAGATATTAAATCATACATTGAAGACCCATAGATACCTATTAAATAATATATATATATAATTATTAAATTAATATTAGTATATAATATAAATACAATATATATATATAATATATATAATATATATACCCCGGACACGAGAGAGACCCCCACCTACCGAGACCATGGCGGGCAGAGACGGATCGCACGAGAAGCGCGCTAGTCAGAGAGACCTGGTAGCAGGCGCCAAGGCTGGGATTACACAGGAGACTTCCGCCTCGCGCTTAATATCATCATTATTCTTTCAGTCTTTCTTACAAACGAAGAAATCTGAATGTTTGCGCGGCGAGGGTTTGCGACTGGAACAGACGCGTGTGTCGCCAAATCTGGGAAGAGAAAGGAGCGCCATAACCGCAGACCAACCTCAGGAGGGGTAAGTCTAGTAAACAGAGATAATTCGCGGTGGAGGTGACACGAAGAATAATGAAGACGCAACTTCGTATACTAAAATTACCAAAACAAAAAGAAATGACAGCGTAGAGATGATAAGAGCCATTACCAACCCCCTCATTTGTAGAGAGAGGAGAGAGATAGAGAGAAAGAGAGGAGAGAGAGAGAGAAGAGAGAGAGAGAGAGAGAGAGAGAGAGGAGAGAGAGAATGAGAGAATGAATTTGCAGTTATTAGGGAAATTATCCTTACTCTAAGAGAGAGGGGACCCAGGGGGGGCAAACACGGGAAAAAATAAAAAAGTCAATCTAAGGGGCGGTTAGGAGAACAGAGTCTAAATTCTCCAAGCGTGACTGAAGAAGTACCAGATCACAATAGTTGAGATGCAATTGTTACAATAGAAAGAGAACCGATATTGTATAGATTGATGTTCATGTATCTAAATGACAACGCATCCGATCACACATCTAATGCAGAATGCTAAAAACCAAAATTAAACTCTAAGAGAAGTATGTAGTTTCGTATTTGCACGAAATCAGGCAATATTCAGCAATCACGTGGAATATGCCAAAAAAACCATATTAAGTAGATCTGAATATATGAAAGAAGGATTCCAAAATTATTCGAGGTTACATGCTGATAGAAGCAGATGAAATGAGATAGAATTGTATGAGAAGAGAGTGAGATATGAGTGATTAGAAGGACATGAAGTAGAGCTATGCATGACGGCATAAATGATCTGACTGTAGTGAAAATGGAAGATGAAAGTACGATAATAAAGAATGACGAGAATCTTGAGATTCGCATCTTTGTAAGTATGAAGTATGAGAAATTTTGACCTACGAGTAAGATGATACACGATACGAAGTCAAGCAATGATATATTTGTAGACGAGATAAGATGACCGTATCAGGATTCATGGAATATCTTTTTATCTTAAGAAAGAATCCAGAATGAGATGATTGAGTAGGAAAAAAGGCGAGATAAAGACCAGAACACGCTGGGTGCAGTGCCGGGAGGGTTTGGATATAGGAGGGAAATGTCTTTAATCTAAAATGGCCAACCCGGGGAGAAGAACGGGTGGAGAGAGGAAAGAGCCAGACAGCCGAAGAAACAGGAGCACGGCCGCGCCGAATAAGAGAGCAGTATAGGAGACGACAAGGAAGGCAGTCTGTAGGGGTCAAAGGAGGGAGGCGGCGAGCAAACAGGGGAAAGTATAACCGTAAAGAGAGGGGGAGGCGGAAAACGGTACGGAGGAACAAAGGGGCGAGGAAATGTTGAAAAAAACAGTTTGTAAAATGTCTCCCGAAGAAAGTGGCTAGGAGATTTAGAGTCCGGATGAGAGGAGAAAATGAAAGCTTAAAAATCAGATGGAAATTTAGGCTCAATGTAGACGCAATGAGGAGCGAAAACATGAGGAACCGAAACTCCACGATTCTGAATGATGCGGCAACATTGCAAGGAGAAAGACCGGAACGGCCAACGTATGCGGACCAAGCACGGTACGGTAGACCAGCACCTTTCCCAGGGAGGGAACACAAAGGGTTTCTGGCCAGAAATATCAGACCGTTTGAGGAAACAGGGTAGGAATATGCCTACCACTTACAACTTATGAAGGACACCTAAAGAGAGACTGCTGCGACGTTGGGTGGAGGGTAGCGGTTTGAAAAACACAATTGACAACTATGGAATGCGAAATAGGACCAGATAACAGACGTCAGCAAGAAGGGCAAAGGATTAGTGTTGAAACACTGAGAACGTGCAAGTCTTTCAGCGTTGATGAACACAAATTCTTCATGTGAGAGTAAAGCAGGCACCTTTGAAGGCATGCCTTATGAATTCGGAGAGGGAAGATTCAATTAAAGAAAACGGAGAAAACAAGTGAATGTCTCGGGAAACGAGACCCGCTTTCCGCGATTAACAGAGAATGAACGACCAGACCACGAGTAACGGGAACCCGCAAATCAAGTATCCTGGTTAATCTTAGGGCTGGCCAGAGCAGTTTGTGGCGCACAGACCTTAATCCCTTATAGGCACGTGACCACAAAAGTGCGCCGAAGAGACAGATGCTGACAGCAGATAAGTGATGACTGGCGGTAACAGGAAGCTGATGCGTAGGAACAATTATGATAAATATAATAGTATTCAATTGACACCATTTATACGGTTTAAAGGTACGGTTGATAGCAGAGAGGCACTTGCGATAATGGATTCGAGATCACAGTACTGTATTATTGAATAAAATAAATTAAAAAGATCTGAATTGCGGAACAGTTCAACAGAAAATGAAGCCGACGAGTATGGTGGGAGCCCATCTCAGCTGCACATAATCAAGAGATACTTGACCCTTTGCATAACCACCATATGGAATTGGTTACGGCTCACCTATTCGATTCTTAAGCGTAGTAAGGTACATGAAGAAGGCGCATCTTGGAAATCCCTTTTTTAACCAAAGAATCAAATCAAAGCTAAATGTGCGCCGAGCATGCATTTATCGCTTATGGTAAACGGCATTGCGAACCTGTACATTTGTTACTGACCCTGAAAATTGATGCCACGGGTCTGTGACTCGGACTTCCAGCTAGCGTGGTGAAAGAAACAGCCATCACAAAAGCATGGATGGGCGTTGTTGGTCATTGCTGAAATTCGGTAGAAAATCAAACCAAGAAGATGTACAGAAACTGGAAAACAACCGTCAGAAGAATCGTCAATGATTCTAGCAAAATGACACAGCGTTTAAATATTATTTTGTCTTGCCAATGGTCATTACAAAGGAAAGACTAATAAAGCGAACGCTGCGTCAAGAAATTGACAGCCGGTGGAGAACATATTTGCAGGAGGGGTGAGATCCGTCGATACAGCACACTATCTGGATTAAGGATAGATTCCTGAAAGCAAAAACTGTACAGCGGAACCCACTAACACAATAGAGAACCGGAAAACATGTCAAAATGAACACGAGCCGCCGCAGGATGGAGTGGGGCGTTGTAGAGTTTTATAGGAAAGAAATACCGGACTGAAAAAAACGAAATGGAATGCTCAACATCCGTTCCGAAAGACATTTAGCAGGAACGTGATGCGAATGTGAGCAGACATCATGACTCCATGCCACAAATCGAAGTAGCATGATAAACAACTAATTTCCAAAGAACAAGAAGTGAACAAAAAACGAATGATGAAATGGCAGAGGCTGCGAAGGAGGTGTGTTGAGATATATTGTTGAAACCCTGTGCTTCAGAGTGGAGTTTTTCAATAGTTCAATTAGAAAAAGGATAGGTTACCCCTTACGCCGGTGTGTAGACTACCCAGCCTTAAAATGAACCAAGGTTTCTTAACCGCGTTCCACGATGAATACCAATATCAGA
>JABUQX010133063.1:0-15207 GCA_015478945.1 Trachelipus rathkii | reverse complement strand
TGTTCCTCACACAAACTTTTTCTAAAAATATCAAAAGGTACCCTTTTCTACACTTTTTTTTTAGGGAGGAATAGCCATTTATATGTTCGAACCCCAAAAATCCAAAAATTTACAAATTTCAACATTTTGACAAAAATAAATTAAGAACCTGTTACTCTAAAAGTATAACAGCTATTACAAATCGAAGAAACCATTAGAATGCTCACACCAAAAACCCTTTCTTAAAAATATCCAAAATCACTTTTCTACGACTTGTATTTCAGGAGGAAATAGCCATTATATGTTCGAACCACAAAAATCCAAAAATTTACAAATTTCAACATTTTGACAAAAATAAATTAAGAACCTGTTACTCCAAAAGTATAACAGCTATTACAAATCCGAAGACACCCTAGTGTTCCTCACACAAAAACCTTTCTAAAAATATCAAAATCACTTTTCTACGACTTGTATTTCAGGAGGAATAGCCATTTATATGTTCGAACCACAAAAATCCAAAAATTTCCAAATTTCCAAATTTTGACCAAAATAAATTAAGAACCTGTTACTCCAAAAGTATAACAGCTATTACAAATCCGAAGACACCATAGTATTCCTCACACAAAAACCTTTCTAAAAATATCAAAATCACTTTTCTACGACTTGTATTTCAGGAGAATAGCCATTTATATGTTCGAACCACAAAAATCCAAAAATTTCCAAATTTCAACATTTTGACCAAAATAAATTAAGAACCTGTTACTCCAAAAGTATATAAGCTATTATAAATCCGAAGACAACACAGTATTTCTCACCCAAAAACCTTTCTTAAAATATCAAAATTACTTTTCTAAGACTTGTATTTCAGGAGGAATGGCCATTTATATGTTTGAACTACAAAAATCCAAAAATTTCCAAATTTCAAAATTTTGACAAAAATTAATTAAGAACCTGTTACTCCAAAGGTATAACAGCTATTAAAAATCCGAAGACACCCTAGTATTCCTCACACAAAAACCTTTCTAAAAATATCAAAATCACTTTTCTACGACTTGTATTTCAGGAGGAATAGCCTTTACATGTTTGAACTACAAAAATCTAAAAATTTCAAATTCTCAAAAATTTGACAAAAAATAAAATTAAGACTGTTACTCTAAAGTATAACAGCTTATTAATTGTATCGAAGACACCATAGTGTTCCTCACACAAAAACCTTTCTAAAAATATCAAAATCACTTTTCTACGACTTGTATTTCAGGAGGAATAGCCATTTATATGTTCGAACCACAAAAATCCAAAAATTTACAAATTTCAACATTTTGACAAAAATAAATTAAGAACCTGTTACTAGAAAAGTATAACAGCTATTACAAATCCGAAGACACCCTAGTGTTCCTCACACAAAAACCTTTCTAAAAATATCAAAATCCCTTTTCTACGACTTGTATTTCAGGAGGAATGGCCATTTATATGTTCGAACCACAAAAATCCAAAAATTTACAAATTTCAACATTTTGACAAAAAATAAATTAAGAACCTGTTACTCCAAAAGTATAACAGCTATTACAAATCCGAAGACACCATAGTATTCCTCACACAAAAACCTTTCTAAAAATATCAAAATCACTTTTCTACGACTTGTATTTCAGGAGGAATAGCCATTTATATGTTCGAACCACAAAATTCCAAAAATTTCCAAATTTCAACATTTTGACAAAAATAAAATAAGAACCAGTTACTCCAAAAGTATAGAAGCTATTACAAATCCAAAGACACCCTAGTGTTCCTCACACAAAACCTTTCTAAAAATATCAAAATCACTTTTCTACGACTTGTATTTCAGGAGGAATAGCCATTTATGTTTCAACCACAAAAATCCAAAAATTTACAAATTTCAACATTTTGACAAAAAAAAATAAGAACCTGTTACTCCAAAAGTATAACAGCTATTACAAATCCGAAGACACCCTAGTGTTCCTCACACAAAAACCTTTCTAAAAATATAAAAATCTTTTTACTACGACTGGTATTTCAGGAGGAATAGCCATTTATATGTTCGAACCACAAAAATCCAAAAATTTCCAAATTTCAACATTTTGACAAAAATAAATTAAGAACCTGTTACTCCAAAAGTATAACAGCTATTACAAATCCGAAGACACCCTAGTGTTCCTCACACAAAAACCTTTCTAAAAATATCAATCACTTTTTTTCTACCGACTTGATTTCAAGAGGGAATTAGAGCCAATTTATATGTTCGAACCACAAAAATTCAAAAATTCCAATTTTCAACATTTTGACAAAAATTAAATTTAGAAACCTGTTACTCCAAAAGTTAAGCAGCTACGTTACAAATCCGAAAAGACAACTCAGCGTCCTCACAAAAACCTTTCTAAAAATATCAAAATCACTTTTCTACGACTTGTATTTCAAGAGGAATAGCCATTTATATGTTCGAACCACAAAAATCCAAAAATTTACAAATTTCAACATTTTGACAAAAATAAATTAAGAACCTGTTACTCCAAAAGTATAACAGCTATTACAAATCCGAAGACACCATAGTATTCCTCACACAAAAACCTTTCTAAAAATATCAAAATCACTTTTCTACGACTTGTATTTCAGGAGGAATAGCCATTTATATGTTCGAACCACAAAAATCCAAAAATTTCCAAATTTCAACATTTTGACAAAAATAAATTAAGAACCTGTTACTGCAAAAGTATAACAGCTATTACAAATCCGAAGACACCATAGAATTCCTCACACAAAAACCTTTCTTAAAATATCAAAATCACTTTTCTACGACTTGTATTTCAGGAGGAATAGCCATTTATATGTTCGAACCACAAAAATCCAAAAATTTCCAAATTTCAAACATTTTGAACAAAAAAATTAAGAACCTGTTACTCCAAAAGTATACAGCTATTACAAATCCAAAGACACCGCTAGTGTTCCTCACACAAAAATCTTTTCTAAAAATATCCAAAATCACTTTTCTACGACTTGTATTCAGGAGGAATAGCCGAGTTTATATGTTCGAACCAAAAAAAATCCAAAAATTTTTTTTTTCATATCAACATTTTGACAAAAATAAATTAAGAAACTGTTACTCCTTTAAAAGTATAACAGCTATTACAAATCTGAAGACACCCTAGTTTTCTTCACACAAAAACCTTTCTAAAAATATCAAAATCTTTTTACTACGACTTGTATTTCAGGAGGAATAGCCATTTATATGTTCGAACCACAAAAATCCAAAAATTTCCAAATTTCAACATTTTGACAAAAATAAATTAAGAACCTGTTACTGCAAAAGTATAACAGCTATTACAAATCCGAAGACACCATAGAATTCCTCACACAAAAACCTTTCTAAAAATATCAAAATCACTTTTCTACGACTTGTATTTCAGGAGGAATAGCCATTTATATGTTCGAACCACAAAAATCCAAAAATTTACAAATTTCAACATTTTGACAAAAATAAATTAAGAACCAGTTACTCCAAAAGTATAACAGCTATTACAAATCCGAAGACACCCTAGTGTTCCTCACACAAAAAAACCTTTCTAAAAATATTCAAAATCTTTTTACTACCCCTTTTTATTTCAGGAGAATAGCCATTTTTATATGTTCGAACCCAAAACAAAAATCCAAAAAATTTACAAATTTCAACATTTTGACAAAAAAAAATTAAGAACCTGTTACTTCAAAAGTATATATAACAGATATTACAAATCCGAAGACACCTTAGTGTTCCTCACACAAAACCCTTTCTAAAAATATCAAAATCAACTTTTCTACGACTTGTATTTCAGGAGGAATAGCCATATATATGTTCGAACCACAAAAAATCCTAAAATTTACAAATTTCAACAATTTGACAAAAAATAAATTAAGAACCTGTTACTGCCAAAAGTATAACAGCTATTTAAAATCCGAGACACCATAGAATTCCTCACACAAAAACCTTTCTAAAATATCAAAATCACTTTTCTACGACTTGTATTTTAAGGAGAATAGCCATTTATATGTTCGAACCACAAAATTCCAAAAAATTTCCAAATTTCAACATTTTGACAAAATAAATTAAGAACCAGTTACTCCAAAAGTAAAACAGTATTACAAATTCAAAGACACCCTAGTGTTCCTCACACAAAAAAACCTTTCTAAAAATATCAAATCACTTTTCTACGACTTGTATTCCAGGAGGAAGCCATTTTTATGTTCGAACCACAAAAATCCAAAAATTTACAAATTTCAACATTTGACAAAAATAAATTAAGAACCTGTTTACTCCAAAAGTTAAACAGCTATTACCATTAATCCGAAGACAACCTTTTAGCGTTCCTTCACACAAAACCTTTCTAAAAATATCAAAATCACTTTTTCTACGAACTTGTATTTCAGGAGGAATGAGGCCATTTATATGTTCGAACCCACAAAAATCCAAAAATTTCAAATTTTCCAAATTTTGACCAAAATAAATTTAGAACCTGTTACTTCCAAAAAGTATTAACACCTATTACAAAATCCGAAGGACACCATAGAATGTCCTCAGCACAAAAACCTTTCTTAAAAAATATTTCAAAATCACTTTTCTACGACTTGCTATTTCAGGAGGAATAGCCATTTATATGGTCGAAACCACACAATTCCAAAAATTTCCAAATTTCAACATTTTGACAAAAATAATTAAGAAACCAGTGACTTCCAAAAGTATAGCAGCTATTACAAATCCGAAGACAACCTAGTGTTCCTCACACAAAACCTTTTCTAAAAATATCTAAAATCACTTTCTACGACTGTATTTTCAGAGGAATTAGCCATTTATATTTCAACCCACAAAAATCCAAAAAAATGTACAAATTTCACATTTGACAAAAATAAATTAAGAACCTGTTTACTCCAAAAGTATAACACTATTACAAATCCGAAGACACCATTTTCCTTCACCACAAAAAACCTTTCAAAAATATAAAAATCTTTTTACTACGACTGGTATTTTCAGGAGGAATAGCCCATTTATATGTTCGAACCAACAAAAATCCAAAATTTCCAAATTTCCAACATTTTGACAAAAATAAATAAGAACCTGTTACTCCAAAAAAAAAACAGCTATTACAAATCCGAAGACACCTTAGTGTTCCTCACAGCAAAAACCTTTTTAAAAATATCAAAATCACTTTCTACGACTTGTATTTCAGAGGGAATAGCCTTTTATATGTTCGAACCACAAAAATCCAAAATTTACAAATTTCAACATATTTGACAAAAATAAATAATGAAGAACCTGTTACTCCAAAAGTATAACAGCTATTAACCAAATCCGAAGACAACTTAGTGTTCCTCACACAAAAACCTTTCTAAAATATCAAAATCACTTTTCTACGACTTGTTTTTCAGGAGAATAGCCTTTTATATGTTCGAACCACAAAAATCCAAAAATTTTCCAAATTTCAACATTTAGATGACAAAATAAATTAAGAACCTGTTACTCCAAAAGATAACAGCTATTACAAATCCGAAGACACGCTTTAGTATTCCTCACACAAAAACCTTTCTAAATAATATCAAAATCACTTTTCTACGACTGTATTTCAGGAGGAATAGCAATTTTATGTTCGAACCACAAAAATCCAAAAATTTACAATTTTCAACATTTGGACAAAAATAAATTAAGAACCTTTACTCCAAAACTATAACAGCTATTAACAAACCGAAGACACCTAGGTTCCTCACACAAAAACTTTCTAAAAATATATCAAAACCACTTTTCTACGACTTGTATTCCAGGAGGAATAACCATTTATATGTTTGCGAACCACAAAAAATCCAAAAAATTTACAAATTTCAAAAATTTTGACAAAAAATAAATTAAGAACCTGTTACTCCAAAAGTATAACAAGCTATTCCAAATCCGAAGACACCCTAGTGTTCCTCACAACAAAAACCTTTCTAAAAATATCAAAAATCACTTTTTCTTTACGACTTGTATTTCAGGAGAGGAATAGCCATTTATATGTTCGCAACCCACAAAAAATCCAAAATTTTACAAGATTTTCCCAAATTTGACCAAAATAATATTAAAGAACCCGTTACTCCAAAAGTATAAAGCTATAACAAATCCGAAGGACACCATAGAATTCGCTCACACAAAAACCTTTCTTAAAATATCAAAATCACTTTCTACGACTTGTATTTCAGGAGAAAAAGCCATTTATATGTTCGAACCACAAAATTCCAAAAATTCCAAAATTTCAACATTTTTGGGGACCAAAAAATAAATTAAGAACCAGTTACTCCAAAGTATAGAAGCTATTACAAATCCAAAGACACCCTAGTGTTCTTCACAACAAAACCTTTCTAAAATATCAAAATCACTTTTCTTCGAGTTGTATTTAGGAGGATTAGCAAAAGATATGATTGGGACCACAAGTATCCAATAATTTTACAAAAAGTTTCAACATTTTTGACAAAAATAAAATTAAGGAAACCTTGTTACTCCAAAAGCTAGTAACAGCTATTACAATCCAAAAGACACCTAGTGTTCCACACACAAAAACCTTTTTCTAAAAAATATCAAAATCACTTTCTACGACTTGTATTTCAGGAGGAATAGCCATTTATATGTTCGAACAACAAAAATCAAAAAAATTTACAAATCTGAACATGTTGACAAAAATAAATTAGGAACATGTTACTCCAAAAAAGTATAAACAGCTATTATAAATCCGAAGACACCATAGTATTCCTCACACAAAAACCTTTCTAAAAATATAAAAATCACTTTTCTACGACTTGTATTTCAGGAGGAATGGCCATTTATATGTTTGAACTACAAAAATCCAAAAATTTCCTAATTTCAAAATTTTGACAAAAATTAATTAAGAACCTGTTACTCCAAAGGTATAACAGCTATTACAAATCAGTATACACCATAGTATTCCTCACACAAAAACCTTTCTAAAAATATTAAAATTACTTTTCTACGAACTGTATTTCAGGAGGAATAGCAATAGCCATTTATATGTTCGAACCACAAAAAATCCAAAAATTTCCAAAATTTCCAAATTTATGACCAAATAAATTAAGAACCTGGTTACTCCAAAAGTATTAACAGCGTATTAAAAATCCGAAGACACCCTAGTGTTCCTCACACAAAACCTTTCTAAAAATATCAAAATCACTTTTCTACGACTTGTATTTCAGGAGGAATAGCCATTTATATGTTCGAACCACAAAAATCCAAAAATTTACAAATTTCAACATTTTGACAAAAATAAATTAAGAACCTGTTACTCCAAAAGTATAACAGCTATTACAAATCCGAAGACACCCTAGTGTTCCTCACACAAAAACCTTTCTAAAAATATAAAAATCTTTTTACTACGACTGGTATTTCAGGAGGAATAGCCATTTATATGTTCGAACCACAAAAATCCAAAAATTTCCAAATTTCAACATTTTGACAAAAATAAATTAAGAACCTGTTACTCCAAAAGTATAACAGCTATTACAAATCCGAAGACACCATAGTATTCCTCACACAAAAACCTTCTAAAAATATTAAAATCACTTTTCTACGACTTGTATTCCAGGAGAATTTACCATTTATATGTTCCAACCAAAAAAAATCCAAAAATTTCACAAATTTTAACATTTTTAAAAAAATTAAATTAAAGAAACCTGTTACTCCAAAAGTAAACAGCTATTACAAATCCGAAGGCACCCTTAGTGTTCCTCACACAAAAACTTTCTAAAAATAATCAAAAATCACTTTTCTACGACTTGTATTTCAGAGGGAATGGCCATTTATGTTTCGAACCCACAAAAAATCAAAAATTTCCAAAATTTCAATATTTTGACAAAAATAAATTAAAACCTGTTACTCAAAATTATAACAGCTATTACAAATCCGAAGACACCAAAGTATATTCCTCACACAAAAAAACCTTTCTAAAAAATATCAAAAATCACTTTTTTAGACTTTATTTCAGGTTATGAACAAGCCATTTATATGATTGGCGTTCGAACCACAAAAATCAAAAATTCAAAATTTCAAAATTTGACAAAAATAAATTAAGAACCTGTTACTTCCAAAAGTAAACGCTATACCAAATCCGAAGCACCCTGAGTTTTCCTCGGCACAAAAACCTTGTAAAAAAATCGAAAATCACTTTCTACGACTTGTATTTCAGGAGGAATAGCCATTTATATGTTCGAACCACAAAAATCCAAAAATTTCCAAATTTCAACATTTTGACAAAAATAAATTAAGAACCTGTTACTCCAAAAGTATAACACTATTACAAATCCGAAGACACCCCAGTGTTCCTCACACAAAAACATTTCTAAAAATATCAAAATCACTTTTCTACGACTTGTATTTCAGGAGGAATAGCCATTTATATGTTCGAACCACAAAAATCCAAAATTTTCCAAATTTCAACATTTTGACAAAAATAAATTAAGAACCTGTTACTCCAAAAGTATAACAGCTATTACAAATCCGAAGACACCCTAGTTTTCCTCGCACAAAAACCTTTTTAAAAATATCAAAATCACTTTTCTACGACTTGTATTTCAGGAGGAATAGCCATTTATATGTTCGAACCACAAAAATCCAAAAATTTCCAAATTTCAACATTTTGACAAAAATAAATTAAGAAACCAGTTACACAAAAAGTATAACAGCTATTACAAATCCGAAGACACCATAGTATTCCTCACACAAAAACCGTTCTAAAAATATCAAAATCACTTTTCTCAGACTTGTATTTCAGGAGGAATAGCCATTTATATGTTCGAACCACAAAAATCCAAAAATTTACAAATTTCAAAATTTTGACAAAAATAAATTAAGAACCTGTTACTCCAAAAGTATAACAGCTATTACAAATCCGAAGACACCATAGTATTCCTCACACAAAAACCTTTCTAAAAATATCAAAATCACTTTTCTACGACTTGTATTTTAGGAGGAATAGCCATTTATATGTTCGAACCACAAAAATCCAAAAATTTCCAAATTTCAACATTTTGACAAAAATAAATTAAGAACCTGTTACTAGAAAAGTATAACAGCTATTACAAATTCGAAAGACACCATAGTATTCCTCACACAAAAACCTTTACCAAAAAATATCAAAATCAATTTTCTTCGACTTGTATTTCAGGAGGAATAGGCCATTTATATGTTCGAATCACAAAAAATCCAAAAATTTCCAAAATTTCAAAATATTTTGCAAAAAAATAAATAAGAAATTTATTACTCCAAAAGTAAAACAGCTGGTTACAAGGCCGGGGAGAGCCTTGTGTTACAAATGCAAAAAAAACCTTTTTAAAAATATCAAAATCACTTTTCTACGACTTGTATTTCAGGAGGAATAGCCATTTATATGTTCGAACCACAAAAATCCAAAAATTTCCAAATTTCCAACATTTTGACAAAAATAAGTTTAAAAACCTGTTACTAGAAAAGTATAACAGCTATTACAAATGAAAACACCATAGTATTCCTCCACACAAAAACCTTTCTAAAAATATCAAAATCACTTTTCTACGACTTGTATTTTAGGAGGAATAGCCATTTATATGTTCGAACCACAAAAATCCAAAAATTTCCAAATTTCAACATTTTGACAAAAATAAATTAACCCTTTGAGTGCCGAGGGGTCGGGAAACGTTGGTTCCCGAAATAATGCAGTTTGCCCATTAAAAATGAATTTTTCTTTTTTCCATTATTTATGGATATTTTAATTATTTTTTATAGTATACTTTAATATTTTAATAAAAAAAATTAAAATCCTCTATGTAGATAATAAAATAAATCCTATAAGATAAGTAAAATAATTCAAAGTTTATTTTAGGAAAATTTATGTAATTATATATATATATATATATCATAAATAAAAATATATATATATTATAAAAATAATATATATATATATATATATATATATATATATATATATATATATATATATATATATATATATATATAATATATTATATATATATAAAATATAAATATATATATATAATATATATAAAATAAATAAAAAAATAAAAAAAAATATATATAATATATATATATATTATATAATATATATATATATATATATATATATATATATATATATATAATTCATCCATCTCTTTTTACCCAAGATTGGGTGTAAGAGTATTACATGCACGGAAAAGAATAGCAGTAGAATATGACGCAAGTCAAAAGGAAAAATCCATCCTTATATATATATATATATATATATATATATATATATATATATATATATAATATATATATATATAATATATATAATATATACATAAATATATATATATATATATATACTATATATAAAAAAAAAAAAATATATATATATATATATATATATATATATATATATATATATATATATATATATATATATATATATATATATATATATATATATAAATATATATTATATTATATATATATATAATTATATATATATATATATATATAATATATACTATATAATAATATATATAATATATATTACTTTTTACAATGAAGAGAAATGTAAGCAAATCTCACTCCATATAACATTTGGGCAACTGAAGCAATAACAAGCGGGAGGCCAATAATGCAATAAATAATAAAAAAAAGTAGACATATGGCAACTTTTTCGGTCTGAAAGTGACTCGAGAACATTTTGGCATCCAAGAAACAATTTATACGACTAGGACAAAAAGTCGATTTCCGGCCAGCTGTCTATGACGTAAAAAAAATCCTGTACGATCTATAGACAGTCCGCCGATGGCACTCAAAGCACTGATAAAGAAAGTTCTCACCTAGGTTCAGCTTTCCACCATAATCCAAAGGGTGAGTACCTATCACCCCACCAGGCTAGTTACACATGATACCGAAAAACAACGGGACATAGTTTATATACTCCTATCTAACACACATAAACACACAGCAGCTAATATCATTATCAAATTAAATAATCATTGATTTTATAGTTCACACATCACGATTGCATCCTAGTAAAATATTTTAGGAGAGACAATACTACATTTATATTGATTACTACACCGAGCAAAGAACATCACACCAAAATTATGGTTAAACAATTTTCATACACAATTAATTTTGACTAAATAAATAACATAATGAACTCGCCTGTTACTCCTATATAAGAGTGACAGTTATTATACAGCTATTAACAAAATCCATGAAGCGATCAACCTATTATTGTTATTTCTCTTCACACAATAAAACTATTTTCTAATATATAAATATCATAAATATTCACATTTATTTCTTATCTGACTTTATGTATTATTTAAATTTCAAGTGTATTATAGGAAATAGACCATTATTATTATGTATTTCGAGATATTACATCACTATATATAAAATTCTACTATTATTAATATATTAAATATTATGGTTAAATTTGTTACTATAATATTATTATTGAAAAATACAGTTGAAATAAAAACGTTGAACTCTAAAAATGTATTAATTATATTAATTCAGCTTATATTTAATACAAATCCGTAGAATCCTACACTCTAATGATTATTTTTTCTCAATTCGCACAAAAACTCTTTATTTTTAAAATTATATATATTAATCAAATATAAATTATGCATCTTTATTCTACTGTTCTTGTTATCCTTGATACCCCAGAGGGATATCTCATACGGATAACTGAGTAGGAAAAGAGGTAACCCATTCACTATTATTATTAATAATTAATTCCAAATAATATTATTCTCAAATTTCAACCATTTGACAATATTCTATAATTTAAAGGATACGTGACAGTTATTATACCAACCATCAATTTTTATATTAATGATTTTATTATATAACTATGCATTTATTATATTTACTATAAATCCTGTATATGATTATTACAATCCTCAATTTATAGTATTCCTTTTACTACAAAAAAACTCTTTATTCTAAAAAATATCAAAATCCAACTTTCACGACTTTGTTATAATTAAGATTTAAAAAGTGTGTTTATTATTTTTTTTATGTGTTAATTAATTGTATTTAGTTTAAGATTATTTTTAAGATTCTTATATGCTACTATATCTAAAGTGAATATTTCAATTTCATAAAATTAAATATAATTTATTTAATCACTCTTATTATTATTGTATGTTGATCCATTGATTATGGGTACTGTAGTTTCGGTGATTAATAAAACGATTGATTGATGTCCCGGGAAATAATTTGCATGTTATATTTTGCACTTCAATTATTTATAATAAATATATATGATATTCACTTAATTTTACTATATTATATATAAATGATGTAGTATATTATATTTAATATTACTAAAGTCAATGTTATATTAATAGTTAAATAATTACAAGACAACCTTAATAAGTGAGTGTGAAATAAAAAAATAAAGATATTTAAAAAACAACTCTATGCCAGATATAATCACAATGAGTGTGACAATTCCTAATAAGATAAGGTTAAAAATAAATACAAAAAGATACTTTTATTTTAAGTAAAGAGATATTAATGTGAACGGTGTGAAGTCTTAAATTTAATTCAGTGAAATACATTTACAAATACCTAAATGAAAATATATATACGAATCACAATATATAATAAATTAATTAAATTTTCTTCTAATTTATAAAGATAAATTTAATACATTATTCTATAACGAAAGCTTTAATGACCATAAACACCTTCTTTTCCTATTTGCTTATTACTATTATATTTACAACTGACACATTTACAATATTGTTGCTAAGCTAAGTATATATATATTATATAAATATATATTATATAGTATATATAATTAATATATTAATATATATATAATATATATATATATATATTATAATATATAATTAATTATAATATAATATATATATATATAGTAATATTAATTATATATATTATATTATATATTATATATAATTATAGATATATATATATATATATATATATATAATATATATATTTAATTAATTAATATATTAATATATATATTAATAATATTTCATCCATCGCTTTTTTTACCCCAATAGATGTTGTGATAGTAGTGTAAGAGTTATTTACATGCACGTAGAATAAGTGAATAGCAGATAAGAATATATTTATAGACGTGAGTACAATAAGTTACACTAAAAGGATAAATATTCCATTTACTTAATTAATATGTCGTAGTAGATATATTACTTATTTATTATTACTTATTTATTAATTTTATAATTAAATGTAATATTATAGATAGTAGGTTATAAAAGTAATATTATCTCATAAATAATATAAATATATAGCACATATATTTCTGTTTAATATATATATATAAAGTATATATATATATATATATAATATATATCTATATATATAATATATAACAAATATATTAATATATATATATATATACATATTAATATATATATATATTTATATATATATATTATATATATATATATAATATATTAATAATAATAATATAATTATATATATAATTATATATTAATATATTATATATTATATTTAATAGTATATATATATATTAAAATTATATATATATTAATATATATAGTATTATATTTAATTACGAAATTGCGTACAAAAAAAAAATAAATAATATGACATTAGAATAATTTTAAGTCCTTGTGTTCTAAAGACAATTCATTTCACTAAATCCTATATTTCTAATAACTTATTTTGGGCAACTGATATTATATAAGCTATATAAATTATACTAATAACGTCAGTGATATATTTATATGTATATAGAGTATGGCCTAAATAAATGTGCCTAAAATATAAAATATAAATAAAAAATAGATAGACATATATATATGGTGACTAATATAATATACTTTTACCTATTATATATATTATATTTTATTATATTATTTTATTAATATAAATAGATATATATATAATATATATATATATATATATATATATATATATATATATATATATATATGGTCTTGAAAAGAGATCATCAGAGAGAAACTAATTTTGGCAGGCCATAGTAAAAACAATAATATTTTATATTATGAGTAAAGTCGAACTGCGACAATAAATGAGTTCGATTATCGGTCACTTCAGTAAACGTAAAAAATAATTCTCGATCGAACTATTATAGTCGCTTATGTGAGCTAACAACTCAAATAAGCGGTATAATAAAACCTTGAATACTCTCAAAATAAAGTATATAACAGCATATACAAAATCCGAAAGACACCATAAGTATTTACCTCACATCTATAAAACCTATCTAAATAATATCCAAGATCACTTTTTCTTAGCGACTGATAGGTTTAGGGAGGATTGCCATTTATGCAATTTGTATTATTCTAGGATATCGGATCTATCTCTTTCAAAATATTTTATGAACAATATGAAAAGGAATAATTCAATGAGTTCGGTATATCCAAGTCCCAGCAGAAGAAGAAAGCTAGAGCTATTTATTAACTAAAATCCTGATAAAGACAACCATTAGTTAATTCCTCAACACCAAATAAACCTTTCTATAAAATTTCACAAATATCATATTTCTTATATCGACTTTGATATATTAACTATAGTATGTTACAAGAATAGCACATATTTATAGTCTAGTAAATCAACAAAAAATCACAAAAATATTTTATTAGAATAAATTATTCAAAATTTTATGAGACTAAATTAAAATAATATTAAGTATAAATACCTGTACTTCCAAATAAGTATTAATAACAGCTATTACAAATCCTAAGATATCCTATGAAAATACCATAGTATACCTCACACAAAAACCTTTCTAAAATAATAATATATAAATAATACTATTTTACTACGACTATATTATTTAAAGGTATATATAAAGAACAGCCATTTATATATGTTCCGAACCACATAAATAAAGTCTTCCAAGGAGGAGGAATTATGAGTTAATGAAAATTGATCACAAATATATTAATTAATAGAAGAACTCAACTACTCTCCAAAAGTATAAACATGATAACTATTAACAAATCCTGGAATAGATCAAACCTCATTAAAGTTTACCTATCGCTAATCATAAACCTTTTAAAAAATTAATCAAAATCACTTTTCTACGACTTGTATTTATAGTGAGGATATAGCCGACTTTATATGTTCAGAACACTCAAAAAATCCCAAAATCTCTCTACTTGACCTAAAACATTAGTTTATTATTCATATATATAAGAGTGCTCCTTGTT
>JABUQX010133062.1:20000-31431 GCA_015478945.1 Trachelipus rathkii | reverse complement strand
TAGTATTTTGGCTGAAAGGAGTGTCATCGAATGAACTGAAGCCGACGATTGGTGATAAAAGAAAGAACAAGGCGCGTTTAGGAGTGAAGTGGTTATAGAGGAGTGGGATCAAATCCTTTACATGAAACACAAATGATTGAAGAAAATGAGGGAGAAGAAGAATAAATGTATTTAGGTTTTATGGATTGTGCCAACAGGTCGCTTATGATAGACGCCGGTTAATAGGGAAAGCTCTAGCAGGTGTTTAGTGATATATCGGTGTGGTGGTAGGCATTCTGATGGAATCAAAAGTAATGTTCGTATAGAGTGATAGTGAGGCGTGTGTTTAAAAATAAATCGGTGGTCAAATGGTTGATTGGTTAGTTATTAATAGCTAACTGGATCTATAATCGTGAGACAGGGGTGGATTTTTAGTCTCCTGTATTCAAATATTATAATGGATGGTGGTTATGAAAGACATTACGAGCCGGTGGGACGCGGTGAAGGCAGAAATGGATGTTTAGAATTAGGAGAATGCGAGATGAGTGGTGGGTATACCCTACCTATTCATATGCGGATGATGCGGTCTTTGTGTGGAATCTGAAAGA
This sequence comes from Trachelipus rathkii, assembly GCA_015478945.1. Classification (NCBI taxonomy): domain Eukaryota; kingdom Metazoa; phylum Arthropoda; class Malacostraca; order Isopoda; family Trachelipodidae; genus Trachelipus; species Trachelipus rathkii. The sequence goes on along the minus strand of JABUQX010133062.1, from coordinate 30,844 downwards.
GAGTGTGAGAAGATTGCGTAGAGAGATTTGGCAGGGTGTGTAAAGGAGTGAGGGGTTTGAAAGTAAATGTTAGATAAGAGTAAGGTTATGGTTGTGACGTGAGCGATAGGCCCTCAGTTAGCTGAAGTTTGTTAGATGCGTGACCACAGCTGGGACAAGTGTCTGCGAGTTTAATATTTAGGGTATGTGTTGGTTGAGAAGGAACGCGATGATGCAGAGATGAGTAGGAAAGTACGTCCCGGTGAATGGCAGGAAGGTGGCAGGTCCAATTAAATCGTTCGTGAATGTAAAAGGACTAAGTCTGCGGAGTGCGCGTAGTCTTGCCATACGAGAGGTATTGTTCGTTACCTGTGTTCATTGATATAGTAGTGAGACATATGGTTGCGAAAAGAAGTATAGATACTTAAAGTTCAATTGTGTTCAATGGACAATCTTAGGCGTGCTAGGTCAAGAGCGACAGGAATTGAATAAAATGAGGGAATGAACGTATATTAGAGAGCTGGTGGTTGCAAGAAGCGTTGTTAAACGAGATAATAAATTAAAGCTTTAGCTTAAGATGGTTTGGTTCTTGCTGAAAAGGATGAATGATAGTCGGTTGCGTTAAGCGGATGTATAGTGGTGAATGTGCTTGGAATCGCCGGCTGTGAAACCGAAGAAAAAGTGGATTGAGTACAGCTAAAGGAATGTCTGCAGGATTAGAATGTTGAGCTTTTGGCAGAGCGAGAAGAAGAAAGGTGCCATGAAGGAGAGAAGCGCGCGCCGGGGCGGGTGTGTAAGGGGGTATGCGTTGTGGCCCCACCTGGAGAGGGATGAACCCTACAACTTTGACGATTTACCATAGTGATGGATCCGTCGCCGGTTCCAGCTTGAAGCTCTAGGTGGATATCTGATTGCGATGAGTTCTTACTAATATAATGGTACAGAAGGAGTGTTAAGGCTGGCGGCTTTCTTTTCGACTTTTTCATATTCTTCTACTACTGCTTTCTTTTCCGATGCTTGTCACGCCCTTACTCCCAGTTCTTGCCGCTAAAAAAACAGGAATGATTAAGAAAGAAAAGAAAGAGTTATTACATATAATAGTATATATATATATAATATATATATAATAATATATAATATATATATATATATTATAGTATTAGTGATATATATATAATATATATAATATATTAATATATATATATATATAAGTTTATATATATATATAATATATATATATATATACTATATATATATATAATATACTATATATAATATATATATATAATATGATGAATGATTATATCCATGTAACTGAAAATTTGAGATATTTTAAAGAAGTTTAACAAATTTTGTTACATAATTTTGCAGACTATACCGCGCATATGGATGGACCAAAAATTTTAGATGAATATAAAAATTCTGGCACACTAACTGACACTTCAAGACGTAGGGTTGTCAACATTATCGTATCTCACATTTTCCAGTCTGTAAAGTAAGTAGTAATTTTTTTTTTTTTTAATTTAAATCTCTTGATTTATGATAATTTAAAAAATAACCTCTATTTCCAATGTTAGTTTTATGTTGTATAAAGTCATAATGTCACAGTTGAAATGGAAATAGTTTGGGTAAAATATTAAAATACCAACTTTTGCCAGTGCAAATCCATGTTGTCAATGTGTTTTCGTCTTCCGTGAAATTAAGCTTCTTACTAAACTTCACTGTGTTAGCAAGCCTCTTTCTTAGGTATACTTTACCTTTGCTAAGCTTTTCAATTTGATAATACTCATTAGCAAATTCAAGATCTTAAAACATTAACATTTTCTTACACATTCCATATTTTAAATGTATCTTAAATAAACTGATTCTAGGAACTGCATCATTCATGGCCAAGTATAAACCCATAAAACCAGAATAAAAGGCCCATTCTTTTTTTATATTTCACTTATTGTTTTATACCTCCTAACCTACCAGTCCTACCAATTATCGAAAGCTATATAAATTAACAATTTCCTAGCATCCGATAATTCCTATTCTTGAAGTGTTTTAATTATTTAAATTTGTTTAGGTCGGCTTTCATTCTGAGCACTATAAAGTGTTTCTATGCTTTGGGTATAGTGGCAAATTTTCCATCCTTAAGGGACCCGTTTTCAGATTTAGGCTATGTAAGTATTGTGAGCATGTTAAAGTTCTTGCATTAACATTTGCATTGTTTTATTTATAAAGGCTTGATATAACTATTATAATTTCAGTAACATCCATAATATGGTATCTTTGTTTTTGCTTCTTCATTTATTTATCAAGTTGCCCTATTCTTATAATTTTCAATCATTGTAATAATAGTTAAAATTATATTAAATGTATATGAAATATTTTTATTTTCAGGAATCAATGTATGATCCTCTTACTAAATCTGGCTATTTAGAATGGAGGATAAAAACAGTCCGCCGGCATAATCTGCCAATTAAAAGTAAAAGGCAACAGTCTCTAACAGAGATTACTAGTGGACCAACCTTGAAAAGAGACGCAGTTGCAGAAACTGATTTGGACGAGTGCCAAGAAGGACTCATAAGCACCTTATATCATTTACCCTCTAATAGCGTTAATGAAAGGGAAATATTTGAGTTGATGAAGAAGACGTTTCCTTTGAGAGAATCAATTAGAAACACCAATGCAGAAACACTACTGAAAAGATTTCCGAGGTTTTTGGACACACAAGGACTGGTAATTATTTTATTTTTTTTCATTTACAGTTGATTGTTATTAAATGCATTAAAGTATACAATTTAATTATCTTTTCAAGATTCTTCAAGATTTTAACGTGCTCTTCCCTAACCATTCAAATGAGCTGTTAGCAAAATGGCCTAGGTTTAAAGAAGCTGTTGTAGAAGTTGCATCAGAGTCGTTAAATACGAAGAGCAACCCAGAACTTGAAAAACTGTTCAATTGTATCCGTGAGCCTGAGGAAAATTCTGCTAGTGGAGGTAGTGGAGGTATTCTTTGTATTTTATAAGGAGTAATTTAGTGTGTATATTAATATCTGATCATTTTGACTGATTTTAGTTTTATTTTGCTAGACCAAAACACCAGTGTCATTTGCTGTGTTACATCTTTGCCTCTTACATGTTCACAAAGCTCGGTACCAAATCTGAGTCACCACGTTTGAGTCTTGAGAGCCGCGAAAAGAAAAATTGTAGCATTTTCGTAAAGTTTCAGCAGTATATATATATCTATAATATACTATATACATATATATAATACTATATACTATATATATATATATAATTATATATACATATTATATACTATTAAATAATACCTAGAAGTATATATAATGAAAAGAGATATATATATGATATATATATATATATTCTTCATCTTCCTTTTAATTCCTAAGACTGGGAGTAAGGTGCGTGACAAGCATCGGAAAAGATAAGCAGTAGAAGAATATGACAAAAGTCGAAAAGAAAGCCCAGCCTTACCGCCCCCTCCTGCTTACCATTAATTAGCGCAAAGCAACTCTCGCAAATCAGCAAAACCCCACCCAAGAGCTTCACGGGACCGCGACGGATCCTCACTATGGTAAATCGTCAAGTGTAGGGTTCATCCCTGGCCCAGGTGGGCCAACAACCATACCCCCTTACAACACCCCGCCATTCTCTCCTATCATGCACCTTTCTTCTCGCCTCTGCCAAACACATTTCTCTCCTGCAAGCATTCCTTTACTGACTCAATCCACTTTTTCTTCGGTCTCCCAGCCGGTCGGTTCCCAACACACTCACCACTATACATCCGCTAACCCGACTATCATTCATCCTTATCCACATGACCAAACCATCTCAACATACTTTATTTATTCTCCGTTTACCCCTTTCTTCACACCACACAACCTCTCTAATACGTTCATTCTTCATTTTATCAATTCTTCTCAACACCATCACGCCCCTAAGATTGCTCCATCTATGAAACACATTGAACTTTAGATCTATATTTCTTATTCCAGACCATAGTCTCACTACTATACAATAACACCGGTAACAACATACCCTCATGCAAGACCCTTGCGCACTCCAGACTTAGTCCTTTTACATTCACCAACGATTTAATTGCACCAGTTACCTTCCTGCCATTCACTACTTTCCTACTACACTCTGCATCATCCGTTCCCTTCTCATCCAACACATACCTTAAATTATTTAAACTCAGAAGACACTTGTTTCCAGCTTCTCACCATCTAACATAAACTTCACACTGAAAGGATATCCGCAACCTCACAACACCATAACCTTACTGCTTATCTATCGTTTACTTTCAAACCCCTCCTTTTACACACCCTGCCAAATCTCTCTACCATATATATATATATATATATATATATTATATATTATATATATAATATATCTATATATATAATATATATATATATATAATAATTTATATATATATAATATATAATTATATATATATATATATTATATATACCAGTATATATATAATTATATATTATATATTGTATATATATATATAAAATCTTCATCTTTCCCTTTCCCCCGAAACTGGGTAGGTGCCGTGATAGCATGGGAAAGAAAGTAGTAGAAAGGAATGACAAAGTCCGAAAAGAAAGCCAGCCTTTACCACCCCCTCTATAACCTATTTAGTGAGAACTCGTCGCCAGTCAGAAAACCACCCTAGGAGCCTTCACGGTGACTGCGACTGACCCTCGCTATGGCATATCGTCAGTGTAGGGCGTGTTCATCCCTTGGCCCAGGGGGGCCACAACCATACCCCCCTCACAAAACCCCGCCCATTCACTCCATTGCTGCCACCTTTCTCTCAGCCTGCTAAACTCAACATTTCTCTCCACCAGACTTTCCTTACTGACTCAATCCATTTTCTTCGGCTTCCCAGCCTTCGATTCCCAACACCACTAACTAATAACATTTCCGCCCTTAACTAACCGACTACCATTCACCTTCCACATGACCAAACCATTCTCAACATACTTTAATTTATTCTCTCCATTTATCATATCTTCACACCACACGACCGTCCTATCTGTTTTACGACCCGCTCAGTTTAATTTTTTTTTTGCTTTTTTTTTTTAATATATTGCCACTATATGTTACCAACAATGAATTTCAGTGGGAACGGACATGATTCAAAAGTTAGAAGTATTTTTAAATAATTTTTAAAAATCACATTTATGCTTAAATATTTTTTCAAAAACTGAAAATACCAAAAAGACACTTACAGAAAAACCAAATTACATATTTGGAATCAGCGTCTAAAGCTATTTATAAAAATGTTAAAAAAAAAAAAAAAACAAAAAAATAGTACAGGTCTATAATAATATTTTTTCATATATGAAATATCTCGAAAAGCTACAACACTTAGAGAAAAACCAATTACATATTTGGATCAGCGTATAAGGTATAATAAAAAATGCTAAAAAAATAAATTAATAAAAAAAAACTGCAAAAAAAAAAAAAAAAAAAAAAAAATATTTTTTAGGGGGCTCGAGCCTACGGGGGACAGGTAAGGGGGACGTTCCATAGGGGAGGGGCGAAGGAACCTCCGCGACACCCAAATACCAAAGATCGGGGGTTCCCGAGACCCTCCCCGGAGGGGGGAAATTAGTCCTACCCTGTAGTCCCCCGGAAGGCCGAGAGACCCGACTCCTGCCCACTTTGCGGTTACCCTTGGGATTCCTTTTAGTAAAAAAAAAAAAAAAAAAAATTAAACTACAAAATCTTAAAGAAATATAAAACCTTATATATTTTTGATCATGCTTCGTTTACCACTGAAATTGATTGTTAGGATCATATACTAAAATATATTAAAAAAAAAATTAAAAAAAATTTTCAAAACTGACGGAAGTCGTTAAAACAGATAAGCGTTCCCACCACCAACTCTCTAATACGCTTGATTCACATTATTCAAATTCTAAGACGCCCCTAAGATTGTCCATCTGCAACACCATTGAAACTATAGAAAAATCTATTACCCTCTATTTCCAAAGGGACCATTAGTCCACTACTATACAATTAACAAGGTAACAAACATTACCCTCATGTAAAACCCTAGCCCACTCAAGACACTAGTCCCTTACATCACCAACGATTTCAATGCACCAGCCACCTTCCTTCCCATTCACATTTCCTAACTACACTCTGCATCCTCCGTTCCCTTTTCATCCAACATATATCGTAAATATTAAACTCAGAACACTGTTCCAGCCCTGTTTCACCATCTGACATAAACCACATCGAGGACTGTCCTCACTCACAACCATAACCTTAAACTCTTTTCTACGTTTACTTTCAAACCCCTCCTTTCACACACACTCCAAATCTCTCTACCAATCCTCCTCAAACTCCTTCAGATTCACCACACAAAACCAAATCACCGCATATAAATAGGTAGGGCACCCTCCATTACTCCATCATTCTAACACATTTCCTGCCACCCCCAATCTCTAATTTTTTCATAACCCCATCCAATATACAAATTGAATAACCAAGGAGACATAAATCATCACTGCCTCACTCCGCTCTTAATATTAAACCAATCACCTTTGGCACCATTTATTCTTTCACACGCTTCACTATCGTCATACATACTTTTGATTCCATTCAGAAGCCTACCACCAACACTATGTCATCACTAACACCTGCCACAGAGCTTCCCTATTAATCCTAACATAAGCCTGCTGCAAATCCATAAAACCTAAATACAATTTATTCTTCCTCATCTCTCTCTCTCTCTCTCTCTCTCTCTCTCTCTCTCTCTCTCTCTCTCTCTCTCCTCTCTCTCTCTCTCTCTCTCTCTCTTTTATATATATTATATATATAATAATATATATATATATATTATATATATAAATTTTAAATAGATATAAATTTCTATATATAAATTATATATATATATATATATATATATATATATATATATAAGGCTGTAGACAGGGGGTTCAACCCCCGAAATTATTTAAGCGATCAAAATTTTTGATTCCTTAAGTCTCTTAATAATAATGATAATAATAATAATAATGATAATAATAATAATAATAATAATAATAATAATAATAATAATAATAATAATAATAATAATAATAATAATAATAATAATAATAATAATAATAATAATAATAATAATAATAATAATAGGAAGTTCATTTTGTTGATATTACTATTGATTTTTTTTCCAGGTTGGAATTCCTTTAAGCACTATCGCAGAAGAGTTTAGGGGATCTCAACCATTTTTAGTTGCAATAGGAAACTCGAGAAGAGAAATTTCTTACTATTTCATTTTTATTGACTCGTTGTGTGTTCGCACCTCTTGTGATTCTTTCATGGGTGCATTTGAAGAATTCTTCAAGTGCCACTACGTATTCCATATATCCTACGAGAAATGAGTCACATGTAATTTACTTGGCAAAATCAGTGATATTTTTTAAAATAATGAAAATTTGGATGTTTTTTTTGATCTTGAGAGCATTAATAATAATTTTACATCTAACATGTTTTAGCTTCAATGCTTTATAGCGAAATTTAATTTAGTAGAGTGTGTAGATATTGAAATTGGTACATATCAAGATACAAGTTATAACTTTTTTGATGAATAATGAACAAATACAAAGTTATTTTCTTAAGAGCAACAATAATTTACAGAATGCTATAGAGAGATTTCAAGATGCTTCATGTTTTGCCAACCAAACTCTTTTTTTTCTGTAGAAAAGTATGCATTAAAAGTTCATCTATTTTATGATGATTTTGAATTTTGCAATCCAATTGGCCACAGAGCCAACATCCACAAATTAGGTGCCATTTATTTTACTTTAGGTAATTTACCTCCATAATCTCAATTCGTACTTGAAAAATATTCATTTAATAGCTTTGTTTCGTGTTCAAGACTTAAAAGCATTTGGGTTTCATTCTATTTTAGATCCAATTGTATCAGATCTGAGGGTACTAGAAATTACAGGCATAAAAGTAAATTTTCTCGAAAATCCTCACAGTCTTTGTGCAGTAACTTAAGGTATAATGTAGGATTTGCACTAGTAGTAGGGATCAGTGTAGGAATGTATTTATGGAAAGGTTAGATATGCTTAAAAATAAAGATAACCATAATGAGCATTTACTTTGTCTCGATGATTCAACTCCTCATGTCTTTGGAGTTAAGGAAGATAACTTTATTAAATTCTTTGCAATATTTTCATGTAGCAGAAAATCATTATGTTGATATAATGCACGATATGCTAGAAGGAATTGTCCAATATGAGATAAAATTGTTACTAAATTATTTAGTTGATCAGAAGTCGGTGTCACCAGATCATTTATTAAAACAAATCTACAGTTAACCATATGGCTCTCATGACAAAAAGAATCAACCCACGTCAATTAAACTGCAGACTAAATCTAAGGATTTAGGTCTTAGTGCTTCACAGGCTTGGTGTTTGCTAGGTATCTTCCTTTGACTTTGGGTAGCATTGTCAATCCAGGTGATCACAAGGGACACATGACTTTACTTTCCCTTCTATTACTAATGAATATAGCTTTTTCTCCAAAAATAACCTTATCTTTAACTCGTTACTTGTCAATGCTTATTGATGAATATTATACTTTATTCGTAAGTTTATATGGCAAAGAGCAGTTGATTCCAAAACATCTTTGTAATACATTATCTACGTATTATGCGAGAAAGGGGACCATTGACATATTTTTGGGCCTTAAGATTTGAAGCTAAACATTATTATTTTTCCCAGATGGCACGTACTGTGAGAAATTTTAAAAATGTAACAAAAACCTTAGCAATACGTCATCAGTTAAAAAATAACGTTTTAGCAGAGTATGTGGGTGAAGAAATTATAAAGAAGTTCAATTTGAGGGATGAAGTAAGGTGTTTAAAGCATATTATATTGAGTAATATTATGTTCAAATGTGGCTCTATAATATTTATCGGGTTTCAGAATGATTGGCTGAAATTTGGGGAGATAATAAATGTAATAGCTTGTAAGAGCAGAGTTAATTGCTTCCACGTCAGAGTTTGGTACTCCTTATATTTTTCTGAAAGATTTCACTGTCACATTGTAGAGAGATCAAAAGAGGTCGAGTTATTAGATATTTGTAGTCTGGAAGATTTCACTCAATATTCAATTCATAGTTCTACAGACAATCTTGATACTGATAGATATATAGTTCCTAAACATATTTTATTTTAAGGTTTTGCATTCGACTTCACAGATTAAATTGTATTTCAGCTTTATTTATTTTATATAATAGCTTGGCTAAACTTAACTGGTTAGATTGGCGACAAAATCCAGTGAATACTTCCCGCTGGCACATCTAGATTACTTTCCTCAACTATAACCATCTATTTAACTTTATTCCTCTTTTGGTCTTTGTCGACGACTAAACACTCATATTTTTAAAAAATGCTTTGTACCGAATATATATATATATATATATATATATATATATATATATATATATATATATATATATATATATATATATATATATATATATATATATATATATATATATATATATATAATGTAAATTTTTTTATTCAACTTGGTATATTTTTATATAGTGAAATTAATAAAACTTTTGGCTTATTTTGTTTGTTTATAAAAACCTTTACCTATATATATATATATATATATATATATATATATATATATATATATATATATATATATATATATATATATATATATATATATATATATATATATATATATATATATATATATATATATATATATATATATATATATATATAGAGAAAGAGAGAGTAGAAAAGAGGTCACTACACACCTTTTTAATAGTGAGGCTAACTAAATAAATGAGTGAATTGGTTTCCTTTAAAAGAGTACAGTAAACTAACATGGAGAGTTTAGTAGGCATCCTTTCGTGAGTTAAGGTTAACTCCTATAGAGAGTATATTTGTCAATATTTCGTGAGTTAAAATACACTCCTTTTTAAGAGTTTATTTATCAACATTTTATGAGTAAAATTTCACCCCATTTAAAGAGTTGCAGGAACTCTCATAGAGAGTTTATTTGTCATCGTTTCATGAGTGAAAATTCACTCCTTTTTAAGAGTTACGATAACTCTAAAAAAAAGGCTGCATATATGGGCACTTTTAAAGAGTTTATTTAACTCCTTATGGAGTTCATTTCACTCTCTCGAATTTGCAGTGAATAAGAATAATGATAATAATAATAATAATAATAATAATAATAATAATAATAATAATAATAATAATAATAATAATAATAATAATAATAATAATAATAATAATAATAATAATAATAATAATTATTATTATTATTATTATTATTATTAATATTATATTATATGACTAATAGGAATATTCAGTATTATTATTATTATTATTATTATTATTATTATTATTATTATTATTTATAGATTGTTCCCTCGTTACAGATAACAACTAAGTTTGTTTCACGAGACCTCTGAGACCTCTAAATTCTGAAGCAAAATATTCATCTTTGCAATTTAAGAAAAAAAAATCTGTAACCAGTAAACAAATTTATATTTTATTTCTTTAAATAATATTTGCGAATGTAAAGAGAAAATAGATAAGAATATCTTTAAAATAAGTATATATTTATGCTAAATGCATAAACAAATTGGCAAATCTAATTTTTTGTAAATATTTTGAAGCAAGTTTATATTTAAATATTTTTTTAAATTTTTATAAACATGTTTTCAAATGCATGATTATTTTGATTAAAATTTTAAAATGAGTTAACAAAATTATTTTATAACTTGAATTTTTTAATGGTTTACTTAATCGTTTTATATTCACAAATATTAATACTTAAATATTTCCTT
>JABUQX010133062.1:10000-12500 GCA_015478945.1 Trachelipus rathkii | reverse complement strand
TTATTATTATTATTATTATTATTATTATTATTATTATTATTATTATTATTATTATTATTATTATTATTATTATTATATATTATTTTAAAATACTATTCATTGCTTTAAATTACTTATGATAATGTTTAGCACTTGAATCATGGCGCACTTTTAAATCTTTCGTTTGGAGAATTTTCTCAAGTCCTCGAAAATAAAGTTAGGTTTTTCATAATTTTAGGAATTGTTAGGTCTCATATATAGGGCTAATGATAAATTGACTTTAATAATTAACTAATAAATTGAACATATTTTGAAATTTATTTTAATGAATAATCACTTTGTAAAAAGTTTTTTTGTTTGTTCTGATTTTTTGATTGTTTTATTCAGTTTTTTTATGTAGATTTTGTTATATTTTTGTTTTTTTTCTAGTTATCGACGTTTTTAGCATGACGAAGGAAAATTTGCATTCATTTTTGTATGGTGAGTTACCGTTACAAAAAAATAAAAATAAAATTTCTTTCTTCCAATTTTTTTATTGTTTTTTATTTAGTTTTTTATGCAGCTTCCAAATATGTTTTTAATTTTTCTCTAGCATCGACCGTTTTTGTGTTACGACGGCAGGAAGTATTTATTGGCATCTTTCATTTTGCATTGTATTAATATTTTCCTGCCATCGTAAACACAAAACAGTCTGATGCTAGAGACACACTAAAAACATATTTGAAATCTGCATAAGAAACTAAATAAAAAACAATAAAAAAATCAGAAGAAACCAGAAAAAAAATTTTTTTTGCAACGGTAACCACCATACAAAATGGGATGCCAATAAATACTTCCTGCCGTCGTAACACAAAAACAGTCGATGCCAGAGAAAAACTAAAAACATATTTGGAATCTACAAAAAAAAACGGAATAAAAAACAAAAGAAAATCAGAACAAACATTTTTTGTGCATAGTGTAATGTTTAATAAATCGAAATTGAAATGGGTTAAATAGTTTTATGTCCTTTTTGTTCTAAATTGTTAATGAGGAAGAAAATCATAGGCATAAATCTTTTTTGTACTTTTGTGCAATTGACTCAATTGCCGCTTCATATGTGCAGTTGACTCATTTGCCGCTTCACTTGTACAGTTGACCCCATTGCCGCTTCACCGGTACCCGGCTAAACATACATTCTGTGCTACAATGGGTGACTTATATTGTAGCTTGTTATAATATCAAGGTTCTGGATTGGTTACTGAGTTTAAATCAACCAATAAAATAATGTAAAATTCTGTTTATTAATGTGTAAATTTATATGCATCAAGCGCAGACGGGTGAAGAGGCGATGAAGTCGACTGTACATACAGTCCACTTTTTTTTTGTTGCAAAACCAAATATGAAATAGTAATATTAAAAGCTTCAGAGTTCCTTTATGCATTATATTATCACAGGCCTGCGTTTGAAATTTTTTTTTGCTGTCAAAGATTTTTTAATCGATTCTTATGTATTTCAATGCGCTGAATTCGTATCTGCTATTGGTTTTTGTCAATCAGGTAAATTTTTTATACTATGATCTGTTTTTTAAATAACAGTATCTTATATCTGTGATATACTTAGTGGTTAAATATTTAATAAAACTGTGAAACAGAAAACTTTTAATTATGAAATTGATGTAATTCCTGATAATAATATGCATATTACAATTGTAAATAAGAAATAAAAAAAAGCTGACATGGATCGGAATCGAAATTAATATATATTTTCTTTGGATTTTGGGAGGGAGTTTTCTATCACCAACAGTAATCTGCTAGCATATTAATGTCCCATCTTCCCTGATATCTTTCTTCCATGCACTTAATATCCTGATGGAACCTTTCCCCCTGTTCTTCACTGTAATCTCCACAATTTTCTGGGAAGTAGTCAAGATGGGATCTTAAAAAGTGGAGTTTTATAGACATTTTCACTCCTAAGATTTCAAAGCGTTTTAAAATTTTTACAGTGGTTTCATAATCAACTTCTATGTTTCCTAAGAAATCTAAGAGAAAGTGCTTTGTGATCCTCATGTGCATTTCATTCTGTCTCACTCATCACTTCAGCGAATCCAGCGTCCTTCATCAGCATCCTTATTTGAGGACCATCAAATATTCCAGCAGTTAATTTGGCATCACTAACCTGTGGAAATTTTCTTGCCAAAAAAAGAAATGCTTGACTGTCTTTCTTTAATGCCCTTATAAAACTTCTCATTAATCCCAATTTTATATGAGGTAGTGGTGGAAGTAAAATTTTATTACGGTTGACGATAGGTTTATATATGACATTATGAGAACCAGGATCAAAGGACTGTCGAGATGGCCATTCTTGTCGGCTATAGTGCTGTTCATCGGCTCTGCTATCCCATAAACAGAGGAAGCAGGGATATTTTGTGTAGCCGCCTTGCATTTCAAGTATTATAGACACAACCTGAAATAAAAAGAAAATATTTATTAATATAAAATCTCCAGGAATGTAACAAATTTAATGTAAATGTGAAATCTGTACT
>JABUQX010133062.1:0-2500 GCA_015478945.1 Trachelipus rathkii | reverse complement strand
ATTTTTACTACCTACCACACCCACAAACCTATCTTGCATTTTTAACAAAGGCCTTCTTCATTTGCGTCCAGAATTTTCAGTTTCTTCTTGTTCACATTCAACTGATTTATTTTGCAAATGCTCTCACATACTTTTCTTTATAAATTTGTTCATTTAACTTCTCACTCATAATTCTGAATTCTTCCATCCATATCTCTTTCCTCTCCATCCATATCGCCACTAACTTAATCCTACATAAAACAACATAGTTATCTGATATTACCATCCTCATCCCCATCCCCATCCCCATCCCCAATCCCCATCCCCATCCCCATCCCCATCCCCATCCCCATCCCCATCCCCATCCCCATCCCCATCCCCATCCCCATCCCCATCCCCATCCCCTTCATCCCCAATACCTATCAACGTTCTATTCCCATTCCCATTCCCATCCTCATCATCCCCAGCAGCATCCCCATCCCCATCCTCATAGGCTTCTCTAGGCCAACAATTATCCCCATCCCCATCCCCTATCACCATCCCCCATCCCCATCCCCATCCCCATCCCCATTCTTATCCCATCCCCATCCCCTTCACTGATTTAACGTCCATCACATATTTCACCATCTCTTTCTTCACCAACACAAAATATCAAATAAATTTTTCACTTCGATACCATCTCTACCTACCCTAACTCTCGTATGCTTTTGAAGAATATTAATTACACAAAACCTCTCTCCTCACAGAAATCAATCACCTTTCTATCATTCTCATTCTCTCCCTTAATGTCAAAGGCACCAGTTATACCATAGCTTTTTCGATCACCTATCCAATATTTTAAGTCGCCCAACACAATCAATCTGAAGCCCCTACTCCACTCCATGCAGAACATCATTCAGATCACCCCAAAAAGTTACAATCTCCTCAACATCACTTTCAGATGAATCATATTTTACAGCCACACATACTTTGACCTCAAACTTAAATTTAATCACTAGAATTCTAGTACTCACAAAATCCACCATAGCTTTGCGCCACTGGTCCCTCATCCAAATCGAAACTCTTTCTCTCCCCTTCTCATTCCTCTCTACTCCAGCAAATACACATTTTACCTCAATCCACTCGTCTTCCCCATTTCCTTTAACCTTTATTTCAATCACAACAAGCAAATTAAATTTACATTTTTAAATCGATCCATCACCCCCCCCCTTTCTCATCACCATTTATTCCTCTTACATTCCATGTACCCAGACGATCCATACAATTTCGCCGGAAGATACAAGGTCTCTTATGGCGATCACGACCAGGTGCGAGGCATGCATAAGCATTCTTAGATATAAATAAGTGGTAACTGGTTTCCAACCCAACTACCACAGTCTAATTAGTAGCCTCATACGACACGCAGAACATACGCTGTGAGAACTAGTTCTCCTCCACACGCAGGGATATATGATAAAAAGTTGTTTGTAATAGTAATAGCGTTTTATGGTCTGTATGTGGTATATAGTGAGTCACTCCTGCGTAAGAAGTGTGGATATGAGAGCAAGAGTGGCGAACCATTAGGTACTGGTGTGTAATGGGATTTACACTATACCCCAAATGCCCAATAGTTAATCTCATTGCTTCAATAAGCCTTCTCTCTCTCCTTCTCTCTATATATATATATGGCAGGTGATATATATATATATATATATATATATATATATATATATATATATATATATATATATATAGTTATTTATATATATATTATTATATATATATATATATATATATATATAAATATATATATATATATATATAGATAAATTATATATTTATGTATATTTATAGGTATATATAAAGAACAAAGAACTATCTTTAATTATATATATATATATATATATATATATATATATATAACATATATATATATATATATATATATATATATATATATATATATATATATATATATATATATATATATATATATATATATATATATATATATATATATATATACATATATATAAAATATATATATATATATATATATATATATATATATATATATATATATATATATATATATATATATATATATATATATATATATATATATATATATATATATATATATATATATATATATATATATATATATATATATATATATATAGAGAGAGAGAGAGAGAGAGAGAGAGAGAGAGAGAGAGAGAGGAGAGAAAAAGAAAAAAAAAGAAATATATAATGAAAAATCAATTTTTAATTGAATAATATTAAAACATTTACTTTGCCATTGATTTAATATTTATGAGACAAAATTGACTATTATTCAAATAATTGTTATTCATATCATATAATTACAAGATAGGATCTATATAAAAATATTTTCTCTAATCTAATTACCTAATTATTTATACCCGATAATTTTATTATTGGGTTTAATTGGTATAAGGACGTAAGGACATACGAAAGCGTTAGACGATAAATGCGAAAACGGTTAAACACCCAAACCCAAACTGAACGAAGTACACTG
>JABUQX010133061.1:7500-26068 GCA_015478945.1 Trachelipus rathkii | reverse complement strand
TACTGCTGATACCAATACTATCGGTACATCTATAGTTATGACTGAGACCTTTTCTGGCACACATAATGATTTCTCTAACAACTCATTACTTCCCACCCCTAAGCTTATAACACACCTTGTAAATAACAATAACTCCTCACATGCTTTAACTGCATTTACTATTACCGAAACCTGCACTAATATTTCTCTCAATCCATTAGTTTTCCCTTCGCGGCTTCTTACACACATAGTAGTTAGTGATACTTTTGAACAACCTCAAAATGCATCTCATACTCCTGATACCAACACTCTGAGCTCTACCAACCCATTGCTAACCATGCCTACACCTATCAATCACTTACCGACCAGTGCTACACTTACACAACCTAGCCATCCGCTAAGTGGCTCTGCCTCCTATTTAAAGGCAAACATATTGTTGGAAAACAATTTCCAAAAAAAAACCATTCTTAATCACTCTTAGGTCATTAAAAATCTCAAATGTCTATCAAAGAAACCTTTCTTGCACCTACTTCTTTTAGTGTAATAATCCCTCCAATCAATTATATTTTGTCAATTTTTCCCACACCTAATACACGTCCAAAAATCAGTCCATTTTGAACAGAACGTTCGCTGTCACAATTAGATCCATACCCATATATATTCCACACAAAAGTTCGCCTATTGCTAAGAATATTAACTGGATGTAACAAGGGCATACGCCTCATGCAAAAACCAACCCCTGAAGATTAATCCCTTTGCATTCACCACCCTAGGGTAACTTTCCTGCTGCACTCTGATCCACTCCCTTTCCTTTTCATTCAATATATAACAAAGTTATATTAGTAACAAAAAATATATAAAAAAAACACACATTTAGAAATCAACCCCAACATTTTCTAAACATGATTTCACAAACGCGGGCTCTTCTCACCCCACCATCAATCACCTCACTTTTATGATATATTAGCTTCAAACCTTTCCTTTTATAAACCATGCCAAACCCCTCAACCAATCCTCTCAAACTTTCTTCAGATTCGCAACACATAACCAAATCATCAGTGTACAATAAGCAGAGCACCCCCACTCTCTTCCGTTCTCTGTCAGCATAACACTTTCCCCTTCCCACCCTTATTTTTAATTCTTTCATCACCTTTTCCATATACAAATCAAATAACTATGTGAAGACATAACACATCCCGTTTCATCCACTATTTACAATATAAACCATTCACTCTACACTCCATTTATTCCTACACACACTTCACTATCAACAAACATACTCTTGATTCCATTTAGCGCCCTACCACCAACACCGTATATCATTAACGTCTGCCAACAGAGCTTCCTCTATTAATCCTTTCATACGCCTGTTCCAAGTCCATAAAACCTAAATAAAGATTGTTCTTTTTTTTCTCTCATTTTCTCATTCACTTACTTCAATGTAACAATTTGATCTGCACGTCCTCTACCACTTCTAAATGAACTTTGTTCTTAAACAATCAGCCCATTAGTCACTTGATGCACTCTTTAAACCAAATATCAGCATATACAGTCTCTTCCGTACAACACTCAATAAACTAATTCTCCTTTACTTACTGCAGTCCTTCTTATTACCCTTACCCTAACATAAGGGTGCTATCCCTGCTCTCCTTAATCTTTCGGAAGTACACCCTTACGCAACTTCCATAGCCAGTCAAGCACAATCTCGCCTCCATCCTTGATCATTTCACCAGTTATTCCATTTATACCTGCTGATTTACTATTATTCTTCAACATTCTCACTCTACCAGTTACATCCTTCTTACTAATTGGATTATCCCCAAAATACCTACTTCTTACATCATCAAACCCACACACATTCACTATCACCTCTTCATCACTACTTGTCATACAGACTTTCGAAGTGTTTCCTCCATGCTTTCCCTACGTTCACGTCGTCAGTCACGAAAGCACCATCCCTATTCATTATTTTATAAAGATTCCCCTTACTCTCTTTCTAAACCTTGCGTAATTCCTTAAAGAACAGCTTCATATTCCCCTGTAAGTCTATATTCAATCTTCTTCCCAAACTGTTCTTTACCTCTTTTTTTTCCTCCTACGTATGCAACCTTTAGTCTACCTTCCTACCATTTTCCATTTCACCGGTAACCTCAAAGGCACATGTTATACTATCCCTCTTTAGGTCACCTTTCTAACCATTCGAGTCCTCACTCACCCTGTCCACAACATCATCCAGATTGTTACAGAAGGTCTCACTTTCCTCAGCATCACCTAATATATATGAAATATTTATATATGATTTATATATCATATATATGTATATGTATATAATCATATATAAGGATAATAACAATGAAAAGATATACTATAATATATAATATATAAAAAAGGTAAAATAAAAAAAAAATAATAATAATATAAAATATTTAAAAGAATATAAAGTTATATAGAAAATATACATGAGTAAAAATATATATAAACCGAATAATATCATCTCCGTACAATCCATATATATAATAGTATATACTTATATATATATATATAATATTAAGAGTATAACGAAAAATATATATAATTAATATAATATATTATATATATTATAATTATTATATATATATAATATATATATATATAGTAATAATATATATTATATATATATATATCATAATACCGTTTAGGTAAATAATATAAATATTATATATATAAATATATATTATTAGTAATATATATATATAACCATATATATATTATATATATATATTATATTATATATAATATATATATTATATAACAATATAAGTTTTCCGAGACTAAAGTATAAAATATATTATATATTATAAACACTAAAATATATATATTATACAATAGTATATATCATTATATTAATATAAATAAAATAATAATATATATATATAAATATATAATAATATTTATATAATAATTATAAGTATTATTATAGTATTAAAATAACTATAACTCCCATTAAATAAATAATATTTATATAATCATGGTTTATAAAATAAGAAAAGATACCGAATAAGGAACAATTATTTTTTATCTGTTCTAAATTATCAAAAGAACCTATGTGTAAAATATAGGTTATTAATTAAGAAAAAGTTTAATATAATATTTGAAAATGTATTAATATATTTTTTTTTTTTTACAATATAAAAACTGAAAAAAATATATTGCATTATTCATCATTATTTAAAAATGATTTGATAATTTATTAATTAACACCTAATTAAATAGTTTTTGGAATTATTAATTCGGGGTTAATTAAGACGGGTAGTAGTCAGCACAGCAGCCATATTGAACATTAATATTATTATTATTATTTCATTATTATTATATTATATTATTTATATTCATTATGATGTTGATTATTATTTTATTATTATTATTATTATTATTATTATTATTATTATTATTATTATTATTATTATTATTATTGTTATTGTTATTTTTATTATTATTATTGTATGATAATATTAATTATTATTATTATTATTATAGGCAATTTTTATTTAACTGTTATCTAGAAAGGAAGATTATATAAAATTATTATTATTATTATATGTAATTAAATATCCCTTATTAATTATATATATATTTATTATTATTAGATTATGAATCTTACGTAAACTTACATTGTTGTTATTATTATACCATCTTTACAACATATTATAATATAATATATATTTAAATATATTATTATTATTATATATATATATTCTATCTTATTATTATTATTATTTCTCTAAGTTATTTTTTGTATTAAATATTTATTATTATATTATATTATTAATTATTATTATATATATTATTTTTTTAGCAATATATTATATCTATATATATATTATTATTATTAATTATATTTTAATTATTATTATATTATATTTTATTATTATTTTTATTATTTTTTTTACAGGTAAAAGTAAGATAATAATATATTATTATTGCTCAACTAATTATCATTGCTTGTTCTTCCTTTTCTTCTTCTTCTTCGAAAAAAAACCTCTCTTGTAATAATTCATAGGAGTTTTTTTTTTCTTCTTATTAAGGCTTTAACATGAAGAGTACTGGAGTTCATGCAACAGTTTTTAGATACATTTGAAATTTAGAAGAGGAAGTTGCTTTCCAAATTATAGCTCATATAAATAAATCACCCATGACAATGAACCTCTATTATCCGATCATCTTTAAAAAACTGAAATATTTAGTAAATCCTCTGACGCTGCTGTTTCAATAAGTTATTGACAAGAAGGTTCACCTTTACGCATGATTTCAACTCCGAGCTAGTAAACTGATTGAATAACTGAACTCATGGTGCCAGATTTAAGTTCCAGGATAAGCCTACATGCCAAGTAGCTAACTTTTATAGTTTGCAAAATTTTGAGCATTCCTAACTAATAGCATTATTGTTGTACATCTTGAAGACTCATGGATGCTCACAGTAATTCCCAGCGCCCATTGGTTAGAAATATATGATAAAGAGATCATGCAATAACAAATGCTTAGAATATTTCTTAATAGTGGTTAAACATGTAGAATATAACTACAAATCTTTATTATTAAGTCAGATACTTAGCATTTTCAAAAAGGCATTTCGATTAACCGTACCTCAAATCAAAGATTATTGGAAAAGCAAAGAGCTCACGGTATTCGGATCGGAAACTTTTTTTAATTGGATTAAAAATTGTTATTGGATCTAAGTCGTAACATCGAGTGTTGATTATATGGTGATGCTCAAATGGCTATTTCATTAAGTGGTGTTACCGCAAGGATCCTGTCCTGGGTCCAATTACGTATGTATGTTAAAAAGACAAGGTGATGATTATTTTAAGCAATATCTTGAAATTTGCGGATGATCTAGAAGTGAAAATTGCATAAATTTTGAGAAAGATTAATTATTCAATCACCGTCCAGACGATTGAATAGAATTGTTATTAAATAAATTGGTCAAAAGAAATATGGCAAATAAAATTTAACGTATAAATTTTCGGGGAATGAGCAACAACGAATTGGTGATTACCCATTAATAGAGGTTTCATTTTATCAAAGTTGTCAGTGTAAAAAAAGGATCATTAAGCCAAATAATTCAATTAATAAAGGATTTAAAGTTTGCAGCAGATAACCAAGTTCTGAGATGCTAGAAAGCAAATTAAAGCTCTGGGCTTTATTCAGAACTTCGAATATAGATCAAAAATATAAATAGTTCCTCTCTATAAACTGAGTAGATTCATCTGGCAATACGAAGTACCAAATAAGGCGTATATTAATGTTTTTGCAATAGAATATTATAAAGACAATATGAAATAATTTGGCTTTAATTACCGTTCACACCAACGAATGAAAGGATATATCATAGCGCGCAACGAACACGAATATAAATATTACATTCTTTAAGAAAGAGCATTGAGAGGAAAATGAATAGAAGTCTTCAAAATACAATATAATTTTCTTAAATAGCAATTCTTTAATTAAATATTTAATGATGTAAGTATTAATAGACTAAATTTCTCATAACATTTCAAACCAATATAGAAAAGAATTTTCTTCAACTTACGATGTAATAGAAGTGGAATAGTCTTCTGATTGAAAATAGTGAACAGCCGCAACATCGATTCATTCAAAGAAAAAATTAATAAACACTTTAAAAGAAATTTGATCTGTGAACTTACAGTAATAATTAATTCGATTTCTACTTTATTCAAAATATTTAAAATTGACGCACAACACTGAATATGGTTAAGATCAAACTAAATAACAAACAGTATAATACATTAAATTAAATTGGTTTTAAAAATACATATCGTGTAAAAAATATTCCCGCTGTAAAATAGCTTTGTACATGCATGATTTGCAAAGTAATCGTTTCTAAGAAAGTGCGATATCATCGTCGCACTATCACTTAACTTAACAATAGTACCTTTGATGATTCACTTACATAAACATAGAAATATCGTTCTAAGACGATGATCTAATTGATAACACTGAAGTAGGAAAAAATATCCCAAGTATAAAAACAAAAATTTTGCACACTATGTAGCACACGAATGCTTGGGTGCTTAAAACAATCTATTCTAAAAGGTGAGCAAACTCATATGTAACATTGACAGTGGACACTAATGTAACCAAAAAACATAAAGTCAAAAAAATAACCTTAACAGGCTATGTTGCTTGTTGGCCTTCAGAAGCAATCTGCTCCTAGACGTTGACGACAACGATGGTGGCCTTAACATTCTCCGCCAAAAAACAGAAATAAATTTAACAGCTTATATGACGGTATTGCTTGCTTGATTTTAAACAGATCTGTTCTGAGTTAGCATAATTAAAATGATTACAATGAAAAAAATATATAAAAATAAATTATACTTTTTAAAAATACATAACAGATTTATTTTAAAACAGTGGAACAACAATTAAATGAACAAAAAATATTAAACCGACTACCTTGAAGGACTGTAAAGTCTTTTCCAGCGATCTGCTTCTTCTTCTGTCTTCTTCTTCTTTTCTTTCTCTTCTTCTTCTTCTACTTCTTCAATTCTTCTTCTTCCTTCTCTCCTCTCTTCTCCTCTTCTCTTCTTCTATCTCTCTTCTTCTTCTTCTTACTTACTTCATTCTTCTTCTTAACTTCTTCTTGACTTCTTCTTCTTCTATCTTCTTATATCTTTTCACTCTTCATTCTTCTTCTTCTTCTCTTCTTCTTCTTCTTCTTCTGCTCTCTTCTTCTTCTTTCTTCTTCTTTCTTCCTTCTTCTTCTTCTTCATTCTCATCTTCTGTTATTAATTATTGATATATATATTATTATTATATAATATTTATATATTAATTATTATAATTATAT
Organism: Trachelipus rathkii; assembly: GCA_015478945.1. Classification (NCBI taxonomy): domain Eukaryota; kingdom Metazoa; phylum Arthropoda; class Malacostraca; order Isopoda; family Trachelipodidae; genus Trachelipus; species Trachelipus rathkii. The sequence continues at coordinate 19,239 of JABUQX010133061.1, read as the reverse complement.
AATTATTATATTAATGAATTATTATTCATATTATTATTATTATATTATATATTTATATATTATTATTATTATTATTCTTCTTCTTCGTTCTTCTTCATTATTATTTAGTATATTCATTATTTATTATTATTATTATTATTATTATTATTATTATTATTATTATTATTATTATTATTTTTAATTTTTAATTTTTTTAGATTTTTTTATTAATTTAGTTATTCAATTAATTAAAATTTATATTTTATGAATTTATTTAATTTAATTAAATTTAATTATATAATATAAATTATATTAATTATCATATTGAATTATTATAATTATTAATTATATTATTATAATTAAAAATATATATTATTAATTAATATTATATTATTATTATAATGTATATTATTATTTTATTATTATTATTAGATTATGATATAACGTACCAAGAGTAGTAGTATAAAAATATATTACTTAATATTTTAATTAGTATTTACTTTTAGCATTGATTAATGTAGATATCCATGTCTATAGCTTAAGCTTACAATCATATAGAGGGTCTGTTTGAAATTTTATAAAGCACATTTAATTGCATCAACCAATTAGAACTTATCCCAATCGAGAAAGGGAATGAATGTTTGGTTTCCCATCCTTGAAAATAATGTTGACAAACCCAAGAAAGCACAAACCGTAGAAATTAATTTGTTTGCGATGTCATTTTTCAGAGATTGGATTTGGCAATGATGCAGCAATAAGTCTTGATCTTTGGGCATAGAAGTTATTAACATTCACGTAGTTTTTGAGCAGGACCAACGTACAATTATTATTCGGATTATATTCTTATTACATTTCTTCCTCACTATTATATTTATTATATTATTATTATATGTACAGTAAACCCTTCCCTATTATTTGATTGATTATTTATGATTGATTATTATGATTATTATTATTATTATATAGTTCTGCTAATTAATTATTATTATTATTGATTATTATATTATATTATGATTATTAATATCTAGTCTTCATTATGATAAAAGTTAAACTTGAAAGAAAGTTAATTCGGACGGGTCATCCAAACATTCTTGGAGACATAATATATAAATTCATTAGTAAATAAACTAGCAATATTTTATGGTAATTATATTAGTTCTGGCCATAATTCATCCGTAGAAAAATTAATCTGTTTAGTTTCTGTTAATTTTATTAGCTTGTTGGTCATCATCTGTTCATGTTATTATTCTGTCAATTCTTAATTGAGTTATTATAATTGATATAACTTAATTATTATTTATTATTATATTAAATTACTATTATTTTCTTGTGTCAGTGCATGATTGAAATACTAAAGATATTGTTAATTTGTTCAAGTATTAAATTACTATATTATTATTGGTGAGATATATTATTATGTGATTATGTGAGTTGAAATATTAATAGTATTATTTAGATTATATTAACATATTAACAAATTACTAATTATGTGATATTATTAGTATGATTGATAGACAAAATCATAGTTATTATTATATTATTGACATTATATATTATATTATTAATTTTATATTATTTATATGATCAATTTATTGGAAATAATTATATATCTAAATTAATATGTATAATATAATTAATGATTAGTTATGTTAAAACTATAAAATTGTAATTATTATATATTATTACATATTATGATTAATTATTATTATTATCACGATTATTATTATTATTAGTATTTCATTTTAAATTATTCACATAGTGTGATATATTATTATTTGCAAATATTATACAACTAAATATTATATATATTGTCCCGTTAGGGTTCGATTTTTATTTTTTATCATTTTTATATTCATATTATATAATTTATTAATATTATTATTAAATTATTTAATTATATTTCATTATTTAATTTTATTATTATAATTTGAAAAAATTCATAGTGGTACCTAATACAGAATTTTAGAAATTGGAAACTAACAAATTGAAATTGAAAATATTAATTTATGTTTTTTATTATTATAATTATTATTATTATTATTATTATTATTAATATAATTATATATTATTAATTATTATTATTATTATTATTATTATTATTATTATTATTAATTAATTATTATTCTGCTAATTATATATTATATTATAATTATTATTATATTATTATTAATTATATTATTATTATTATGATTATATTATTATTATTATTATATATTATTAACTTATCATAATCTAATTATTGACTGAATTGAATTATTAAGTTATATTTATATATGCTTTTCTATTGTATTATTATATGTAAATAAAAATATTATATAGTTAATATAATATTAATTACATTATATATTATTTATTATTATTATTATATTGTATTAACAAATGTATTATTATATATTATATATTATATTATTATTAGTATTATTATATATTATTATAATATATTATTTATTTTTATATATTATTACATTTATTATATTATTATATTATTTATTATTAATATTATTATTATTTTATTATTGATTATATTATTATATATTATATTATTATTATTATTATTCAACGAGATTCAATTATAGAGTCCATAGAGAAAAAAAAATTGTCAAACGTGAGTCATTTGATAATTATAATATATTATATTTATTATATATATTACAAGATGCTAGCTGGATTAAAATAAAATAATCTGATTATATTTATTATTAATTATTATTAATATTATTAGTGGTAGTCTAATTTATATGATTGGTATATTATTATTTATTTTATAATATTTCTTTATCATTAATTAGTTAATATATTATTATTATACTATTATTTTTTATTGTTAATATATATATAAATAATCATATATTAATTATTCAAATTATTCATTATTAATTAATATAACTTATAAAGCTATATAATAATATTATTATATTAAGACTATATCCATTATCAAAGAGTAACAATTTCCTCTTCTTGCATACTGCAAACCCAAACAATTAAATTCATATCATATTACTATTTAAACTGTAACCATGTGCCGGAGTACATAGCACAAATGTAACGTTTCCACTTCATTAATGTATAAACTATACAATGGTAGGGCAGCAGTACAGAGAAACCTCAGGAGTCGAGCCCATGACCCAAAGCCCAAGATACAATTGTAAAAACATAATGATAAAGTTTCCTCTGGGCACGCCAAATACATTATATACCGCTATTCCATCAAAAACCCGAAAAACATAGCCAGCAAGCAATGGATTCAGCAGAAAATTTTAAGACTTCCCCAAACTGTACCCTTTCAAGCAACCACAGCAGTTAAAAGCTATCCACGAACTTGGTCTGTCGTAAAATTCAATAGAGTTCCAATGATATCTTTGAGCCAGATCGAGTCGCCTTCAAATATAAATAATTTAGAGACAGGTACAATACAAGTCACATAAGAGCGATCCCACGATAAAACGATGACCTAAGTTGTTTATTTATGTGGATTTAAGCTTAATAAAGCAAGTACACAAGGATGAAACAAATACCAGAGATCAAGAACCCAGCAAAGCAGGTAGAAAACACAATTCAAAACATCACCAAACCAGGGACAACCATGATATGAGGTAGCAGAATAAATTAAAGATAGCAGTACAAAAGTGAAATTTTCAGAGAGCACTCCCCACACGAAAAGCCAAACCTGTTATCAAAGGGTAGAAACGCCTATAATGAAATCATGAGCAGCCACGACTAAATACTCTGACTAAGATAACATTATGCCACCAGAGGACTAATGACTGAAATAATCCTAATTTCGGAATAACAAGAAAGAGGGTCAACACGATAATCTTCAAAGAAGACATCAAGCGAATTCCTGCCACAAAACAAAAAAAAAAAAAGCAGTACTCCAAATCGTCCATACACTTATGATATAAAACGACAAGAGAGAACCAATAGACACATCCAAACACCACTTTACAGAAGTTATACTCACGATACCAAAAATGAGATGAACGACATTAAGATAGACCACCAAAAAGTGTACGTTGCGTGCCAAAAGATTTTAAATTCTCTTACAAACTCCACAAAGCTCGTATAAAAGCACGGTAGAGAGAAGAGCAACAAATCTATATTTACAGAATGAGAATGAAAAATTCCAAATACAATTAAAATAAAAGACGATGAAGGTGCGTGAAAGTATATATTTATCAGATGTTCAATTAGATGTATGAAGTGACTTTAACCTTTTCCGAGCGTACGTGTTGCTGTGTTTAACTCCATTTAAAATAAAAACAATCCATGGCCCAAAATACAAAACAAACACAACTAAGCGCGAATATCCAACACCTCATTCCATAAAACCCAACAGTGAGTGAAGCTAGCACCCAAACTATATTAAACAAACAACCGGAAAGATTCTTCTGCACTAAAGTACATAAAAGTAAATTGAAACTGCGTTTTCCATTTTCTGCAAAAAAAAATAACATCAGAGCATTCATATGAAAGACCGACTCAAACTCCATGACTATACCTCCTAAGACTCCATCACACAAGCAAAAGGTACTAAGATGAAGTTAGCGAGCTAACGGGTAGCAAACAATCGCAAAGGAAGACCCACTATCAATGTCGACATGTTTTGCTGAGACTGTGATGGAGAAAAAAAAAATAAAAATAAAAAAAAGAAATATAGATAAGAATGAGTGCAAAATATCCGGTACTCAGCCAACCCATAAATTAACTGGGTCATTCACACAACTAATTTGTTTGGTGATTGACAAATACAGATTTGCTCTCTTCGATTCTATCAAGTAGTTTTTACCTGCATCGTTCAAGTGCTTGCTATTAATGTGAATTTTTAATTTCATGCATTTTTTTTTCTTCGTTCTTTATTTTATCTTAGTTAACATTCAAGACTTGTTTGAAGCTTCACATAACCTATTGCTATTGAAACTGAAGTAACAGTAGATTAGCGAGCCCATATGAGCATATTGAGAGAATTATGCAACGAGACATGATATTATAGTTGCTCAATATCAGGCTGACTGGACACAGTACCGAATAGAGTCATTATACGGCTGTCAACTACTTTCTCTAAATTTACTAATGTTCTAAATTTTTCCTAATTGATATTTGATATTCACGAATTAGGGCGTAGCCCGTGAGTATGCTAGTATTAAAGTGATTAAAAGAAATAAAAGATAAGAATAAAAGAGAAAGAATAATAAAATACCTATAAAAAATATATAAAAATAAGAATATAGTAGATATAATAAAATATAAAATTATAATAATGAATAATATAAATAAAAAATAAATTAAAAATATTATTACATATAACTATAATAATATTAAATATAATCTAAAAATATAATATAAGATTACTACAAAAGAAGGACCAAATGAACACTACTATTAAAACCATAATATAATATAAATAAATAATATAAGATATATAATAAAATAAATTCTTAATATTAAATGTGATGTGGTGTGAGTTTTTGAAATTGAATGAAAACTGTATGTGTGAAACCGTGTGATAAATATAGTGTGAGTAGTAGGTGAGCGGAGTGTGTTGTGTGTATGTAGAGAAAAAAGCTACAAGAGTTATTTAAATAAATAGTAATTTAACTTAAAAAAAATATAAAAAAGTTTGAGTCTTTTAGAAAAAAAAAAAAAAATAGAAGATATGGGTCATCAAATAAATGTTATTTTTTTTTTTGGCAACTATTTATATTTTCATTTGATGAAAATAGAAAATTCAATAAGAAGAAGATAAGATCAAATAATTTCTCATTATCTTCATCTAAGATTAGTTCAAAGTTTCTCCAGTTAAACAAAAAATAAAAAAGATTTAATGTTCATTTTCCCTACAAATTCAAACTAACAAAAAAAAAATCATTAGAGGAAAATTTTTTTAAAAAGAAGAAAATAGAATACAGAAAGAATAAATATACACCGAAAAGGCAGATCTGATACCAAACCATTAGCAAATTTGCTAATTAAAATGAAATATAAATTAGAGATTTCAAAATTATAGCAAAATTTATAAAAATAAAATTATGAATATAAAAAAACAATTGAACCCCTTCTGATGTAGATAATATAACTAAACTAATAAAATAAAATATAAATATATCATATACAATATAATATAATAACCTATTATAATACCTATGGAAGACAGAAACATAACACAGTAAATAAATATAAATATATATATTTAATATAATAATAATATATAGAAAAATAAAAAAAAAATATATAAAAAATAATATAATAATAATATATAAAATACAATTAGATATACTGAAGAAAAATAGAGTTAATAATAATAATATAATAAATAATATTAAAAATCATATAGAAATATATAATATACTCAATTAACTCAAAATATATCAAGTAAAACTAATTAAAATATATAATAATAAATTCTAAAAGAGATATACAAAAAGAAAGTATAAAATATAAAGCACACATAGATAATAATTATAATAAAAAATCAAGAGAGAAATATCATATATATAATAGTATATATATAATTATAATAATATATATGAATAATAAATTACCATTAATATAATAATAGTATAAATAAACATAAAATAAAATAGCAAATATAAATTATAATAAATATATAATATTATATAAGTATATAAGAAAATAAATAAATCACCCAAACAATCCTGCATATATATAAATATATATATTAGTGGAAAATGACCTATCATCAGTATACCTACACTAGTATAGTTAAATGACCGATATACAAAAATGATGCTATAAAGCCAAAATGCAACAATAATACGAGGACAAATGCCTACCAGCTAACGCATATAAATATAGCACACATACACACTGCGTACCATATAATATAATATAATATTAGTATATATATATATGTCTATTTCTAACAATAAATAATCATGATAACTATAACTAATATACGTTTGAGTGTACAGTTAAATAACTGAGAGTAGAGTTGAGACGTGTAAGATTTATGACACCAAACACAACATATACTAATAGATAGTAGTAATTACACCTCCAAAGAAGGGTATGAATTTAAATCATTAAATAAATAAATTAGTGTGGAAAAAAAAAACACCCGTTTGATAATAATCATAATTTTTATTTAAGTGTTATTGTGAAAGAAAATATAACGAAAGACTCATCTGTAATGTAATAGAAATATATATAAATATAAGATAATAGAATAAATATATAACTTGCTGATACAATATAAGAAATATATATAATTTAATAGAGATAATAGAATATACCCTAATAATAATAAAACATAGACGAAATAAAATAATTTAATAAAGAGAGAGTAAAAGTATGTAAGAATAAATAAAAAGTAAATTTATATTATATATATATAATATATATATATAATTAACCAAATAGACAAATCCCGTCATTCTAACTCAAAATAATATTACCGAATACTATAATATAAATAATACTAAGTTATATATATATATATATAGTTAATATCCTATTGTATATATATATACTATACATATAATATATATATATATATATTTTAATAATAACCGTATGCGAGAGCCAACTATAACACATAAATAAACTAACCAGATATATAATCATATATATATATCATCAGATACCTATACTACAAAAAAAATAGGTAAATATTAATATCAAATAATTAATGAAAAAAAAGTAAAAGTAAAACCTAATAGTAGAAAAAAATAACAGAATATACACAGAATAGTTAAAACTATATAAGAAGATATAAAATATCAGTAACACTAACAATATAAACAATAAAGTAGGAAAAGCTATTATATATATATTCCAAAATACACCAAAAATAAATCAATAAACATATGTACATATATATATATAGACATGATTACTATATATGTATATTATATTGTGAATATTTTACAGTTTAACTGCCCAAAGATCAATAATATTAAAATAAATATAAAGTAAAAATATAATAATATATATTATATATAAAAAAATAGATTATAATAAAAATAAAAAAAATATATATAAAACCATATAATAAATAGTTATATATATATATAAGACATGAATATATAATAAATTAATATAATCCACTATAATAATAATTAAAGCACCATCTTATTCACTTAATACCTTTGGGACATAACGTATATAAATATATAGTAATAGCAACTAAATAAAACCCAAAACTATATACTAATAATACCTATTACTTATAGAGTAACAACAAACTATATATACCTTGGAGACTTATACGAATGGAAGTACATTCAATATCGGTGAATAGCAGATGCAACCAGAATAGCAACAAAAACCCATCATTCGCGGACCTGGACGAATAGACTCGACCATAAGCGAATAGAATTAAGTATTTTATAGACAGCAGCTTTTAGACCACACAACGTGTAACTTCCATCAACATAACAACGCATATAGCACTTGAAGTATACTACAATACTCATAAAAACAAATATATGCAATTTTCATTGGTCTGTTATAAAACTACTATACCTATATAGTTTGATGTGTTGTAATGATACCCTTTCTAAACTATCAATTGCGGGAAAAACAATTATTTTATTGGTCTTTAGATAGCTACCTCTTCTACCACCTTAACGATAGAAACAAATATTGGATTTCCATTGCAAAATTACACCTTTTAGCTATAAGAGGAGGCAGTTTTCACTGTATTGCTTAAACCCCTATTTTAAACCATCAATGAGGTAGAAAAGAACAATATCTGTTATATTGTAAAGCCACATCATTTGAACCTTTAAAGTGTTAGATGTGGCTTTCAAATTTCTACAATGTGGTCTGCAGTGTCGTAAAAGGCAATGAAAAGAAAAGGAAGAGGTTGTAGCTGGGTTGGGGAGTTACGGCTACGCAGCTATGTCGTAAGAAATACTTTGGCCGCATCTCTGATTTACTGGTGAATGTTTTGCGCACCCTACACACACGGTTTCACGCGGGCCGAGGATAACTACTGATGATGAAGACATTCTGCCATGAAAGGAGATGGCAGGTCTTCCAATTGGTAAAATTAGGAAAAGGTGGTAGTTTCGCGGAGAGAAACTGCGGGTTCTGCCTGCAGGAAGTGGGAAAAAAAAAATTATGGTCAGGGGAAACGTTCTAAGATATACGAAGAGTCACAGGGGAAATTCAGAAAAGAGTCAAAGGGAGAATTTCAAAATTTCAAAGGAACATGAAGGGCTTTGATCAGCGGACCAAGTTACTGTTGCGTTATATTTTCCCTTACTGCAGCATGGGTGAAACAGGGATGTATTTATTAATTCAGATGAAAGATTGGGCGAGGAATGACATTCCATGAATCTATCCTGTTTCTTTCTATTTTAGTTCACTATTACCTACACTATTCTTCCTATTCTGTTCGTAGAGGTTGTTCCAAGTTCATCCTTCCGATTGAAAGAGGTGATTGGTATATGGATGTGTTTTTAGACTGTATGACTTAGGACTTAATCTGTTTATATCTTTTTCTTTTTGGGATTTATACTTTTGGGGTGTTTTTTGAGGTTTTGACGAAAGTGATTTTGGGTTGTACGAGTTAGAAGGTATTTGCGTACATTTATAAAGCCAAACTTTAAAACAAAAAAAAACAACTTTAACGACCAGTGGTTGGACGTCAAGCTGAACCCCACAGTTTATCAGGTAATTGGGTAAAGGACCTGATAGTTCAAATACTGTAAAGTATGTAAAAAGAATTTTGATCTATCTAACAGGAAACCAAGGCGAAGTTTCACATTCAAGGAGGGAAACTCATTTGAAATGTAATCAAAATTCAGCAGGACCAACCATCATTGGAAAACTTTTTAGTTATGTGTTCTAATAATACGAATATTAGTGAAAGTCATACAAGTGTTCAACATTAAAAATATTTGCAATCAGTACTCATGATTATGAAAATGACCCTGAGTTTTCTATTAATAACCAACCAAAGCCAGTTTATCAATCAGTTTCATCTTTTGCATTAAAGACGATGTTACAAGATCTGAAATACTTTGGGGTTAAGGTGGTGGATGATAAAATGTCTTTAAACTCGAGTGTTGATAAAATTATGAAACAATTTATTACTACCCAAACATAATGCTGGCACAAAATTTTAAAATGGGGCTGTTAGTAAAATATGTGATTATATAGGACCTTAACCTATTTGCACCAGAAGCAAAAGCACTGTACACTACTTTTGGTGAGAGCTCATTCACATGAATTAAAGTACTAAAATATTTTGGATGGTGATTGTCTTTCTAAGGAGCTTATTGATTTTTCTTTATAAGTACAGAATCATGTGTGGAATTGTGTAGGTATTAAATTAAGGACTGTGTACACACTTTGGAAATGCGACGGTGAAGGAGGGTTTTTCTATCAATTAGCAATTTTAGTGGAGAGTCTGAAGGCATGATCACCGATTTCTCAAAAAACGGTACTTTGTGCCACCTGGGTCTCAAATGTTGTAAGTTCCTATCACTCAAAATGGCGACAAATGCTTGAAGCTTCCGGGGCCTGAAGCATCTCGGGGGTCAAACGGAACCAAAAAGAGAAGAGAATAAAAAGGTTGAAAAGAAATTATCCTTACAGATCTATAAACTTGAAAGGCAGAGAAGATCGTTGAAAACTATAGAAAACTTTGACGAAGAGACGATGCTATAAAATCAAAAATTCAGATCTTAAGAAGAAAAAGTTGTCCCATTTAGAACTTTTTGTCAGTCACAGTGGACGTTATTACCCTAGGCTGATAATGTAAGCTTTTAATTTATTTTCTTTTGTATAAATAGAAACGTTTTACTTTTGGAAAAAATAAAAAAAAATTACGTTGGATGGCTATGGGGACGGTATAGGATGAAGCGAACAAAATTTAATTCATCCATAATGATGAACAGTTTCTAAAGCTAAAATTTTCCAATAGATTAATGTATGAACTGATAATGGGTCACCTAATAACTCTGATTGCAGATATTTATACCCCAAAAATAACAGAGAACACGCTGGTCAGGGAAAATTTGCAGTTTGGTCAGGAAATTAAGGGAATTCAAATCAAAATTTCAGTGTGAACCCTGGAAAGAGAAGAAGATGATTCTTTTCAGAGAGGAGGAAAGAAGGGAAAGGGTGATGGTTTATTAGGGATGAGAAATGAAGTAGGAATGTAGTTGAAGTACATGGGGTAGAAAAAAAGAAGCTTAAATGATAGTGATAGAGAGGCTGATAAAAGGAAGGGAGAACAGAAACAGAGGAAATAAAAAATATGTATTTCCATTTGAGTGTTTGTCTTTTTGGCTTGGAATAAAGTTGGGCTTAGCGCTCAAAGAAGTTTTAGATGGATTTTCTATTCATTGCGGAAATGCTGATTACCAAGAGGAGTAATCTTCTTTTCAAGCGTGAATTTGTGATACCTTGTTGATGATATTAGCGCAGACGCTACAAAGGAGAGGTTAGGTGGAAATGAGTCCCATTTTATATTATTATCTATATTTTATCAACAATACCCACATATACATATCCATATATATATACCCTATATATATATATATATATCTCTCTATATCTATATATATATATATATAACCTTGCATATATATATATATATATACTCTTTCTGCTCTCTTATATATTATTTAAACTTAAAGGTTAAATATCTGGGATGTTGCTAGATCATTATGATTATGTTGTAATTTCTTGATTAGTATTTGAGGTGATTGTGGTTTGAAATTTGTTGAAACAATTTCTTGTCTTCTCTTTTTCATTCAGTAATTTCAAAAAATATCATTTTTCATTATT